>CAAKHG010033129.1:19569-45872 GCA_901007715.1 Dactylopterus volitans
TCTTAACACATCTAATCGCTGACAACATCGATACAGACACCAGTAAAAAAAAAAAAAAAAAAAAAAAAACGAGATAAGAAATTACTGTAATGTTCCCCCAAATGGAATAATAAAGGATTTTTGCTGATCATGATAATGATCTTTGTCCATTATTCCACCTGCTAAAAACAGGAATCTTTTACAATTTTGTAACGAGCATGACTAACGGAGGCATAGCTAATTAGAGCGCGCCTATTACAGTATATTAGAGACAATGAAAATGACATTCTCTGAAGCTGAAAACCTACAGGTTGAAGGCAGACATTAAAAGTACTTGGCGTGTGTGTGCGTGTGTGTGTGTGTATGTGTGTGTAATCCCCCCCCCTTGTTGGCTCACTGCTACAGTCTATACTGCGGCGCCGGCGGTGTACAGTACATTTTAAAAACATCCACTCAGGTGTTGCCGTGCCTTCTCCAGGTGCACGGTGAGCCAAAACACTTATCCTTGAGAGAGATCAAGCTTGCACACCATCTTATCAGCGCTTACAGTGCCACGAGTACAGTGGGGGCACACTCAGCCGCTCATGCAGGCCCTGCTTACAGGAGATCAAACGTAGGCTGGAGACAACATACACTTATAATCCACACAACCGCCTCCGTTCACGTGTGCGTGTGTGTGTGTGTGTGTGACGGAGAGAAAGCGAGGGAGTGAGCTCTGGCATTTTTTTTTTTCTTTTTTCTTTATTTATTTATTTGTTTGTTTCTTCCGTGTGTGTCAACAGCAGCGGTGTGGTTGTGGGTTTTTTTTGTTTTTTTTTTTTTTTGACAGTCGTAGGCAGAGCGCAGGAAATGCACCACGATGTGTCCAGTCACAGTTGAATTTCTTCGGTGATAAGGATGGATTTTTTTTTTTTTTTTTTTTTCCTGTAGCAGTGCTCTCAGAGGCCTGACAGTTTATCCCCACGTCCCACCACCACCTCACCTCCGCCACCCCCGCCCTCGGCGCCACAGAGCGTCCACTGAGTTTTTCGCCCGACAAAAACGTGGCTCTGGATCCCGGCGCGGGGCAAAGCCGCGCTAATTGCGGCCTTTCCCCGTACATCTCGTTTGCGTGGCAAAAAAAAAAAGAAAAAGCTAACGTGACCTCTGACGCCTGCACGCGCTCAGTCGGGCACACACACAAAGGAAAAGGAGCACGAGAGAGAGAAACAAAATGAAGGATGGAGGGAGGTGACAGGTAAACAAATTCAGTGTCATATTCTCCTGCTGTCTTCACTGTGCCACTTGGCATTTTAATGGAAGGGAATCTGATGTAACATATAGTGGTAACTACAACAGCAGCCTCGTACCAGAGGGGAAAACTTAACTCCTCAGACCTATGCATTAAACATATTGTAGAATAGAGTGTAACATTTATCACTGTCATTCCTAGAGAGTTTGTGTAAATTTAAATGCGCTCAAGCGTGCTGATTCCCCTCCCGCCGCCACCCCCCCCCCCTCAACACACTCACACGCACACACACACACACACACGCACGCACACACACACCTCCCTCCACACCCACCCACCACAATGTATGCGTACAATGCCACCCCAAAGCCCATTTTCCTGAAATCCTTCTCATTGTTCTGCACGACCATACCACCAAACAGCTATTCATCTTTGGGGAATATGCTGTACAGAAATGTCTTTGTATGCCGGGCCCTTTTTCTGTCGCTATGTTCGCTCGTTTCATATTGTGGGATCCTATTTTTCATGATTTATTAAAAAAAAAAAAAAACACACGCACACACACACACACACAATCTATCCAACAAGATTGAATATTTATTTCATTGTGAAGCACATTTGTACACTGATTTCAATGATATGTATATGAATGATTACCTAAAATTGGGTTTCTGGATAAGGGAACATTTAATAAAGGTCATATGTGCTACAGTATTTCTGAATTCATCATTTTATTCAAAGAAAAATGCATTGCCATCATCTATTACTGGTGTTCAGGAGAAAAGTCTGAGCCCCCACAAAGGCCTAAAGACAATTAAATAAGACTTTGTGGATTATTCATGGCAAGCACTTTTCCAGGTTTGTGAGCTGGGCTAAAATGGAACAATAATGCCTTTAAGTGTGGAATATGTCGGGACAGCAGTGCATGGCAAGACCAGCTGACACATTAAACATTAAAATAAATTACCTAACCTTTACAACTTGCAGTGCCAATAACAGGATAAATGACAGATCATGGGTTATTATTCACTGAGAGATCCTATACATAATAATGATGTCATCAATAATGGCCACGATATCGCAGCTCCTGCAGCTTTTAATAAACATTTAAGGGAATTACTTTTTTCTTCTTCTTCTTTTTTCTTTTTTCTTTTTTTAACATCATCAGTCCAAGTCCAGGCCTCAGCCACTCATCTGTGGAAAGAAAGGACAGAGTCTTAAAAAGGGTTGTAAGAGAGACAGAGAAACTGAGTGAATAAAGGCGAAGGCGAGAGGGAAGAAAGAAAAATGTGCCACATTACATTCCTCTCGCCAAACGGCACTCATGAGTCAATTTGCCAAATAATGTGAGCAGAACTTGACTGAGGAGGCACATCAGCACCGTTAACGTGGAGGGTTGTCAGTGACCAGCCGGCGACGAATATATCTCATCTGACAAACACCCTGAAGGGATTTAGTACAGTCTGTGGTGGCTTTTTCCCCTGCCGGTGCCACGTCGCGTTCCCTGCAATCCCAAAGCAGAAGTCGCCGTGATGGAAAACAGGACATTAAGCTGGTAAGCGAGCGCGTGTGTTTACTCAATGTCTGTCGCGTTTCTCTTTTCTTTGTATGCAAAAGGTATAAAAGACCACACAGAAAGTTCGGGCCCGCTCGCGCGGGCCTGCGACACGCACCCGCTTACATTAAAATGCGATGCAGAGTGGATGTTTTCGTGAAGCTCGGCATCTGCTCGGCGGAGCGTTTGCGCGGATGCACATTTGTACCTGTGTCGTAGATTAAAAATTGGATCATGAAGAGATGCTGAAACGCCTTGAACCCGCAGTACTTGTAAGTGCCAGCAGGGGGGGCGACTCCGGTGGCCGCGAAAAGAGGTCAAGGCGAGGCAATATTATTGGTATATGCACAAGGCAACTCAAAGTGCTTTAAAAGGGCAAAGAATAACAGTGAGTCAAGGAAAAAGAACATTAAAATCATAGAAAGAAAACAACATATTAAGATAATAAAAGAGCATTTAGGAGACAAAAGGCAATCAATAGTTAAGAAATAAAATGACGCTATTGAGAAAGCATTTAGAATAGTGCAGAATTCAAATGATCAAAAGGAGTAATGACGTCATGAGAACGCCGCAGTGAACAATAATGTCGATTTTAAATGAGCCCACAGTGTCGGCAGCAGCACCTCAGGTGGTCGGGTGCTTCGTTCCACAGGTGAGGAGCAGAGAAGGGAAATGCTGCCTCACTTTGTTTGGTTCTGGTTCGGGTTCTTCGTTTAGGAAATGAATCTAGCTCTCACTGTCGTTATTATCTTACATATTATCAAATAATCAAATAAGGGTCTTCATCTATATCCAGTCGAACAGAAAGCAGGGAACAGCTTAAGGTTCAGGGTTTGGGTAGCTTGCGGTTCACAAGATGGCGGCGCGGAATTGCGACATGTACACACGACGGCAGTTCAAGAACAAAGCCGAGTGGTGACGTCATGGCGGCCACGTCCGGTGCTGCTCAGTCCTCGAAATGCCTTCAGCCAGTAAAATGAAACCGTGTTTTTTTTTTTTTTTTTTGCGACTGCTCTCCTTTATTGTGCAGATGTCACAAGCGCAGGTGAAGTCTTGTCTATTGTGTTTTTTTTTTGCCGTGACAGCAAGTCTTGCTTGATGTACAGAATTGATTGCTTAAATCAAATGGTCAGCATTTCTATGTGTGACACGCACATTTCAGCCGCTGGTCGCTGCGTCCCCGGGAACTGTTGCCTTTTTATGAGCATTCAGCGCCACGCGGCCTGGTCGTCGTCACCTCTGAGAGCGATTAAGGTCTCGTTAAGGCTCCTCCAACGCCGAAATACCCGCCGAGGTCGTTCCTCTGCCCTTCGCCGCTCCCGGAAACTGTTTCTTGTAGGCGATGAACGTCGGAAAACAAGTATTTTCTTGACTCGGAGATAACGGCTCCTGATTGATGCCGTCTGTTTGCGCTGATCGTACATTATGGAGCACATTACGGCATATTGTGCTTCTCAGGGAGGGTCATATTCAGACAGCCGTTTACTCTGCCTCTGCAGAAAATCTTAAATAAATTTAATTGTCTGCATCCACCATCAGAAATGACTTTATGCGTTTTGCTTCATAATTAAGAGCTTTCACATCCATAAACTTAAATCACTGTGCACAGCTGTTGAGGTGTAATTAAAGCATTAAATATGTGAATGATCTACTCATCCCGCTAAACAACAACACCAACATCCCCGCCACGGAACTTAGAGGTGAACCGGGAGCCGGCTGGTCTTTATCCAGGACCGAGACCCGCAGCGCTTCTCTCTTTCATTCTGTTTTCCAACTCTCGGATGTCATTCCCATAAATCTCGCCGGGTCGCCTCAGCATTAGTAGCCGAAATGATGCTATCGCTATTAGCTGATGATTTAATGACACGTTAGATGAGGACAGTCATCCTCTTTCTATCATTCGCTCTTCTTTCCCCCCCCCCCCCCCCCCCCCGTCCCCGCCTTCTGGCTGAGGATACGGGGAATCTGTGTGTTTTTGAGGATGAGGGTGGTGACGCTCGTAGCTCATCCACCTCCATTACGCCAAGGTCACTCCGTTGCTTTTCTTAATGTGATCAGGGAAAGTGTCACTTTTGCAGTTCTGTGGCAGTAAATAAGAACTGACTCTAATTTGAATGTAGTGTACCAGAGGCCCTTTATGGGCTGTTAATTTAGTATTTAAATACATTTAACACTTGAGAGATAGTACTGATTAGTCCAGCTCTCCTAGTGAAGGCTATTTTTCCTCTCCACTATTTCCACTGACTTGCTACGGATTATTATTATTGTGATGTGCTTATTTTAAATTAAGGGAAGCAGCAGAATAAATTCCCGCTTTGCGTGCCCTCAAAGTTTCACATTCACGTATTTAAGTTAGAGATGAGAGATGTGATTTAAACCAGCAGCGCAGCGCAGACCTCCGCCAAGGCTGAACGACTGCCCACATGACAATACCCCTGGAAAACATGCCCCCCGGCTCTAAATCTGTCAGATATTTACATTCCTTTGCACCCAAAACATGCTCCATTGACTGGGATTTATGTCGCTTTCTACCTGCGCTACTCAGCTGAAGCAAAAGTTCCACTTTGGCTGTAACTTTTTGAGTCGTCTGCGGACAAACAAACGCAGGCAAAATCATCACTGTTTGACCGAGGTAACAAACAAATGCGTACGTGGACAGAGCATCACCTCCTGGATGGAGGAATTGTGTTAACGTCAATAATTTGATTTTTGTTTTTTGTTTTTGTTTTTTTGGTTCATCAACCGGGATTCGGATCAGGTTTCCACATGTGGTGGGCGCTATGCTTAGCGTGGTTATCTATAACTTTTAGTTTTGTGTATTCCTGAAGTTAGAAAACAAATCTGTAGGGAAGTACCATATTTTTTTAAAACGTTAAAGAGGTCATTCAATTCCTGGATCTCTAGGTAATGATCCAGATCACCACCAAAATCCACCAGGTTGTTCCTTGGGACTAACCCGAGTTCTCCAAAAAGAAGTTAATCAAGATCTGATTGAGTCGCCCGGCACGCAAAGATGAACCACCGTCTGCAAAATCACAGCTTCCCTTTGGGTGGAGATAACGAAAGCGCATGCGTGGACGATTCAGATATGCATTTATGAAGTAAGCCAAGGTTTTGAAACGACTGGTGCGAAATAAACACACACGACGCGTCGTGATTGTAAAACTAAATATTTGTGCATTGCGGGGTGTATTTTCAATTCAGCGTCATCAAATAGCCACGAGTGCGCTGACGCGTGGCCTCATTAGCCGAACTCCATGTGACAAGCAGGGGGGGAAAAAAACAAAAAAAAAAACCAACAACTGATAAAGTCTTCAGGTTTCCATTGTCTCTTATTATTTTTCTTTCAGCCAACTCCCACACCTACTTCCTCCGCCAGCTGAGAGCGCGCCGTGGCCATGAGAGCCAATAAGGCCCAGCCAGCCAGCCAAGCCAGCCACCTCCACTCTACAGATTTCTCCTGACACCTAATGCCAGTTATGAAATTGGGGGATAAGTTAATGTGTCACAGTCGCATTGATTTTTCATTTGCCTCCCTCTGCCCCCAGCCTCGGAGCCAGCCGGGTCCTTTCCTTCAGGCTTCAGGATGGATTACCGCGGCCCCCGCTGGAACCGAGCGTCGTGGGGGTGACAAGGGAGCCGACGTGGGTGCTCATGAGAGGTGCCACACCTGATTACAGGTGACGCCATGCCGGCATCATCCGCTATGTCAGAGAGAGCTCAAATATTTCCAAAAAAAAAAAAAGAAAAAAAAAGTCCTTCGTAGCAGTTTTAATCCAATCATTCCACAAGCAGAAATTTTTAGCGTATTATCTATTTTCTGCGTCCAATTTGTAAATTGGCAGAGAGACTGGCTCCTGATGATGTATGGAGCGATAAAAGCGTCCCTACAGTGGGAATAAAATGAGCGGTTCAAGAAATCTGCGCCCGCTCCCTATGAAAGGAAAAATACGCTCACGTAACAACAACACGGTGCTCAATGAGCTATGTCCTCAGTTCCATATGAGATTGGTTAATACAAAAGCTTGCCGGTGAAAAACATTGTCCTGCTCCCTGTGACAAAGACAAAGTGCCTGTGTTTGGCGTACGCGAGTCAAAGGGACAGGTGACGACAGCGAGGGAGACCAGGGAAAGAATTTGAATTTCACATCTAGGAGGAGGCAGCATGTCATTAAAAACCCTAATTTCAGTGTCAGGTAGACTTACAGGTGATCCATCATCTTGTCAGAAGGATTTTATTTTATTTTCAAAGGAGTTCAAAGCAAGCGCTCCAGACTTTTTACTTCACTTTCAATTAGATTTAAGCACAATTAAGAGAAAAGCCCGGACCCGCGTGTTCTGGTGTGGGGCTATACCTGCCCGCTCATGCGGATCCGAGGCTCAGCCCACAATACAATCGAATAAAAGTAACTTAACTCCACGTGTTATATCCACAGGCGGCATAAAATCACATCATAATTTTTTTTTTTTTTTCACCCAAAGTTTATATTCCAGTGTTGCACCGAGCCGCCGCCGCCGCCGCTCCTCAGACGCCACCAGCCAACTGCGTACCAGCGCCCATGGATGCCATTTATTGGTACATTTCTAAATGTTAACGCCTGTCAACTCCAATCTCTCCGAAGGAGGCGCTCGGGAAATAAAACACATCTGAGGGGACCTGCGAGGAGGACACACGTTAACCCAGATAGGCTATGACAAAACACCATTATCTTCCCCTGTTCACACGGCGACGTACAGGACAGGTAGTCGTCGCTTGTCCGCAGGGAGGAATCCATTAATGGGACGCACGGAGACGCTCACACCGAGGGAGGACATCCGCTCAGCAAGCGCTGCGGAAGTTTGCTGCTGCTTTAATGGACAGATGCGGCTGGAGATATGCAAAGAAAACATATAGTGGTGTTTTAAAAACAGTATTATTTTTTTTTTCTTCCCATTGAGCTGCTATAGAGGTTAGGAGATGAAATAGATGAAATTTAGGATTTTTTTTGTTTGTTTTATTTGAAGTTCTTTGGTGGGAGAAGTAGTCGGTAAAAGTAAACCGCACTGCGCTGTCTCCAAATAAAGGTCCTGCGTGCAAAATCTCATCTTGAAATAGCAGAAATGTTACAAGATGTACTTCCTTCTACAAAAATAGCTGCAATATAGTTTTGTTTTTTTTTAAAAAGGCTCACTGTGAGCTTTTTAATAGTATATTCCATATGTTTAATATTGATCCCATTAAAACCGTATTAATATGAGCAGCGTTGCAATATTGTGGCTGGTTGAGGCTACATACCGCTTGCTACTTTAATGTAAACTATAGCTGTTAAATATCAGGGGGGTAGAAATATGCCTACATTCAGTATGCAGCATGTGTGCGCGAGAAAATGTGTTTTATTAGTTGCATTCCACCTCTCTATGTAGAATACAAACTCTGCCGAGCAACACTCCCTTCCGTAAGGAGAGCAGACACTATAAAAGGCAGCCCCGGGATCCGCTCCGCCCTCCAGTGTGAACAAGTCGAATGGTGACAGATCTCAGATGGATGTGACACCAGCGGTCCGTCCGCCGCGTGCTCCTGCTGGCGTCGTTACGTGGATATATAACCGCCGTCGTCCTTACATCAGGCTGCCTAAACGGACAAAAATGCCAGGGCAGCAAAAAGGAAAAAAAAAAAACGGCGAACAAACCCAGAGCTTCATTAGCAGAGCCTTCCCGGCATGCTTTGCAATGACAAATGATTGACTTGGAACAATATCTAAGGCGATCAGGATAAAGTACCAGCCATTTCAAGGCTCAGCAAAATTCAAATTCTAATTAGACCTTGCACCACATTCCAAATAAAAATGGGTCCCTAGGTGGTTTACCCTATCAGGTGTCTCTCCCAGACCACTGAAACAAAACGAATAAAGAAAATGATTAAAGCGATAACAAAGGCATAAAATTCAAATTATAGCAGCATCACATCTGGGATCTGTATGTCACTGCACTACCATTCCTGCTCTCCCTCTCTTTCTCTCTGACTCCAACCAACCCGCGCTCTCTCTCACACACACACACACACACACACAGGCACACACACACATATACACACACACACACATCGCCAAGCATCCTATTCTTTCTGCATGAGGGCAATCAAAGAACAGGAAAAAGAAAGCCAGAGAGAGAGAGAGAGAGAGAGAGAGAGGGAGAGAGAGAGTGAAAAACAGGGAAATTAAAAGGTAGAGAGCGAGAACGCAAATAGGCTCTCAGCTTTAAGGTTATTAATGACTCCTCAAAAATGTGCGAGTTTTCCAATCTCTCTGAGAAGCGCTTGAAGGAGCCTGCAGATGAAGCTGACCTTCACAATGTTCTTTGGTCTTTAGTTAAGAAATTCACTCACCATTATGGCATCATTAGGGAAACAAGGATAAAATTACTCCATGGTTAATGACCTATACGATCCCCACCAAAATTTGTTTCAGATCTAATAAAACTGAGCTTAACACACTCGAATGAATTATGAGGACTGCTACGCGGGGTATTAAAATGTGGGGAAATAGATTTTCTGAAGCTAGGAGGACTGGACTTTTCAAATCAGATAGTAGAATGGAATTTTCTGGGCAATAAATTCTACCATGTCTCAATTTCATTTTTTTCCCCTTCCCTCACAGAATTTTTCAGGCTATGATGGAATCTGTGAGTGGGATGGCCTCTAAAAATTCATTGCCAATTGCCGTCTCCTCCTCTATCCCCTTAAGGTAGATAGATTGATGGATGAATGGCTAAATGGGCAAATAAGTGGAGAAAAGTATAACTGAAGGAAAACTCAATGTATGATGGAAATGAATGATTAGATACACATATAGATACTTCAAAAAAAAAAAAAAATCCCAGAAGGCACAGGCAAGAAGACTTGATACGTAAAAAAGTACTTTCAAAAAAAAAGAAAAAAAAGAAAAGTGTACAAACATCTGCGTTGATACAGATTATTTTATGTGTGCATTTTTCTTTGGCTTGTCACTAGATTTAGCAGGTCATTAGCACAATGCCGGGGCAGCTGAGAGGACACACAGAACCTCATTAAAGAGGACAACATAAAGCTGCAGGCGATTGCCTCTGCAACATGCAGGCACATAGCGCGCATGTATCAAAAATGTGCACATTATACACCTCAAGCAAACCTGCAGTGATTTTTTTTTTTATTATTATTATTATTTATTTATTTATTTTTTTAGTAAAATGCAATTTTAAAAAGCTGCATTTTTGCATGGTTTGCTTGCAGCCCCCGAGAAAGGGTTTGTGAGCTAATGGCATTTGCTCTCTTTAAACTTTAATCTTTCCTATTAATTCCCTGCAACTGGAGAATGTGCGAGAGTTAATGTTCCATGAACGTGTTTCTCACTCTGCACTCTCTTCAAGCTAATTACCTTCAGGTGCTAAATGGGGGGAAATTGCAATCCATTTGGAAGGGAGAAATTTCGCCTCCCCTTTGCCCATGTAACACTGTGGGTGCAGTAAAAAGAAAGAAAATCAAACATAAGAATCCAGCTTTAGAGTGCATTTAATCAAAAATGGACACTCTGTTCAGAGCCCTGATTGGCTCCCCCCCCTCCCAGTGTGGCTTTGGGAGAGTAAACTGCCTCCCATCGTTTCCCGCCTCACTGCTTATTTTGCAGGTCACCTGGAGGTCAGCAGGTGCGGCAGTGGACAAAGCGCCGAGCAGATGTTTGATTGACTGGCAGTCTGACGAGGAGCGCCGAATGGCCGTCCTGCGGGGAGGTGGGGGGAGGGGGGCGTGCGGCGAAGGGGCGCCGGGGAGGAAAAGAAAAAAAAAAAAAAAAAAGGAAGGCAAAATACAAATTAAAAGCAGCTTAAGTCGCGGTGACGGATTCTCGGTTGCTTTTACGGGACATTAAATCGCGCCGGGCGACGCGGCATCCGTCAATGACAGAATCAAGTTGCACGTATACAAATGGTCCCCGAGTCAATCACTAATCAGTAACGCAGGATGAGCAGGCTCATTGCAGGCAAATAGCTCTGATAAGTTTTACCTTTTAAGGGCCGGCCTGCGGAGGAGGCGAGGAGGAAGTGGAGGGAGATAGGGTCAGGCCCAGTGAACGGTGGGGGTTCTTCGCCCTTCCCGGAGGAGTCTGGAGCGTGGAGGGCCACTTTGTCCCCCGTTTGATCTTTGTCTCCAGATGACACGGCAGGAAATTAAAGATGAAAGGAGGTTGTGACTACTGTCCAATACACACGGGGGGGTTGGGAGGGGGGCACCAGAATGCCCTCATTTGCCGCCACATATCCGGCGTAAATACGCGCAATCTGCGGGCCGGTCTTGCCTTTGGATCGCCCGATTGCCGCGTTCGCGCCCGCCGCGAACCGCCGGGGACGAGCCCGCGCCAGCTCGGCCTCATTCCTTAAGTTACAAATTAAAAGTGCGCGAGCATCCGTTATTTCCTAACTCGCCGTGATGCACTCTAACAGGTCTTCTTCATAGCCATTAGACACAGTGGCTGTGCTTAATTCATCACCGAATATGTTTTATGGGCGTATTTAAGAGATAAAGTGATTTGTATCAGCGAAAAGTCAGACTCTAATTTGTCTGACTAATTCCAATACTTAAAGCAACAGGAGAGGTGATGTCTTGATGAACAATGGCGAAGTAGAAATTAAAAAAAAAACAAAAAACACACACACACACACACATTTTTTTTTCCCCTGGCCATATTTCCTGCGTGCAATAATAAATGAATTAGCGGCGGGGAGGAATACAAACAGTCCATATCTTAGGCAAACAGTCATAGCGAGCTCCCCACCGTGTTGAGGAATCTCCTACCAACAGCACTCCCTCCCATTTATCTCAATGGCAGAGGGCTGGAAGCAGAGCGCAGGTCGGGAGGCTGAAGACACATCAAAAGAGGAGCATCTGAGATAAGTGTGTTTTGCCAGGCGCCTTATGAGAAACACTTCCACGCTGGTAACTAAAACCCAAGAAGCAAGATAACTTTACTCCGCCGCACTCCGTGTGGCCTTTTGCTCCATCATTTCATGCTGATTGCTTGGAGGCATAAGTAAACTCCGAACGACCGTTGATGTTTTTTTCCGCGCGTGTGTGTTTGTTTTGTTTTGTTTGGGTCCCCCCACCCCACCCTCCCCCTTTCTCCCGTTCTTCTATCTTTTAAAATGCCAAAGCTATTTGGTTAAATCATTAGAGGTGTTATGGTCGTGGAATGGCTCGGGCGAGCGGCATCCCTGTGTAGCACTGAAAGGTTATTTTCTTCATGAACACTTGAGGGTCCACTGATCCCTTGTAAGTGTCTGCTGGAAAATGCATTGACATTTTGCGTGAATGGGGGGGGGGGGGTGGAGAAGAAAAAAAAAAAAAGAAGCCCTTCTCAATAGACTCTTTCATTGCTCTTCAGGTTTCAGGTCATTATACCCGCAATAGGGGACCACTCAACCTAGTTTGGTATTACCTCCGAGAAAACCCTCATGCTACTTCAGATACTCCATTGACAAATTTGGTTTAAGAGTGAGAGATGTAAACCTTTTGACCTGAAGATGGATGCTGAACATGAGCAGGTGTGTGTGTGTGTGTGTGTGCGTGTGTTCGGTGTATAGGAGTCGCTGTTTGACCTCAGGGGAAACTCGTGCAAACTCATGTAAAATGCATCAGCTGCTGCATATTATGGTCTATATGGACGCCGTTTACTGCTGTAACTTTGTTGGTTTGCTGCAGCACCTCAAGCATTTGTACTATATATACGATTAGAAATCCTAAAAACTGATTTTAAGATCCAAATATCAGCACAAGTAAATTATGGCTTCTGAACAAACTTCGAAGGTGGCGTCACTAGTCTAATCTAATCTAATCTAATCTAATCTAATCTAATCTAATCTAATCTAATCTAATCTAATCTAATCTTTATTCATGTATGAATTATGTACACAGTAAATAATTTCTATGCTGATCATACTTGTACGAGCACTGTGTGTTTAAACATTAAGCAGAAACCCTTCTTTGTATAAATAATGTAAATGTCCGTCACATAAAAGTGCTAAAAGTATCAAAACCAAAGGAATAATGTTCATTTTTTCAGATTGTCCCTTTCAGTTTTTAATTTCTTTATTGATATTTATGTATTATCACATATGAAGCGAGTAATGATATCGGGTAGTTCAATCTGTAAAGTATGTAAAGTAAGAAAATGTGTCAGAGGACAAAAAACACAGTTGTTTTTTTTCCTGTGAAGTGTAGTGGCATAGTAGTTTAAATTAATTTTAATAACTGATGAAGTGAACTTTGTGACAGTTACACCTAAAAAAAATAAAATTAAATCCCCAACAATAACAAGCAACAAAAAACCCTCTGTTTTGAGCAAGTTTTTGCTCCAATATGTTGAGGTTTGTGTTTTATTCAAAACCTTTCTTGGCCTAAAATAACATTCGCTCAGCTGCAGAAAAGCCTTGCATTGTATTTTGTCATGTTACATTTCAAAGGTGTTGTTTTGTCAAAGGTGTTGTTTTGTTCAGCTTGTGTTTGACTTTTTTTTTTCTTCTTCTTCTTTTTTTTTTGTCAGGGTTTTAAGGGTTAAGTTGAGCAAAGTTTCTTTAATCAAGCAGGTCAGATACACCGGTCATGGTCACCAGTCTCCATACGCACGTCCATTCAATGCAAATGGTGCACCCGCCATGTAAAAGCTTTGGCGATTTCGGTGAAAAGAGGGGTTCACATCATTTGGAAAGGTAGACTTGCCATTTCACGCCCGAGTATCCCGGCAATCCGTAAAGACCTGGAGACATTCGTCGACAGGATTAGAATTTTACGATCGGCACGAAAGCGACTTCACCTCCAAAAAAGTCACCCCTCTCCATAAACTCCTCTTGTTTTGTCTCCAAAAGTTTGACTCTGACTGCCTGAATATTCTCTCTGCGACATTTTACCAGCGCGTCCCCTGGCATGCGGTGAATGCACAACAAATAACACTGATAGAAAAAGAAAGAAAAAAAAAAGAAAGAAAGAAAAAGAGGTCGACACATCTGAAAGAAAATCGGGAACAAAACCTGCCAATTAAATGAAATAAACGATGCATTAAAAGTCAGCTGCCCACCTGCGCTGAAGAGAGCTACTACACTGAAATGGTCAGAGACTACGTGGGTAGCAGTTGGCCGGGCTTCCCAGTCCGGTCAGGCTGAGTCGGTTCAGACAGATAACGTAGGTAATGGTGTTTCTGGAAGAGTGAGGCCAGATGAAACACACCACGCGGACAGATACCACGGGCACACTGGCCCCTTCTGTTGGAAAATTTCATTTTTTCCGGCAGGAAGCCATGAATGCCGAGGCTGAATCCAAATCCGGTTTTCCGCACTTTATCAGCGTGTGGCCCACCAAGTGGTGAGATGGCGGGGTGGAGGGAGTCGAGGGCTGTAGGGTGTGTGTGTGTGTGTGTGTGCATGTGGGGTGTATGTGTGTGTGTGTGTGGGGCGGGGGGCGGAGGCGGGGGGGTGATCCACTCAGCCGAGACCCTCCACTTTAATCCAATTTACAGCCTCCCCCAGCAAAAGATAATTACAACCCTTAAACCAGCTAGAAGAGGGGTAGAAAGAAAAGGCCTCACTCACCCAAACTGTGCCTCTGGCCCCTGAAGTCTCCACCTAGACAACAAGAAGAGGGGGGTTCTGTTAGCGGGACTCAAGCGAAGGCATTGTGACAAACTAAGAGTGTGTGTAGCTAATGAGGCAAAGTGATTTTTTTTCTCCCCCAGCAAATGGATGCCCGCTGGGCAGCGGTAGAATGCACCCCAGGATTTCTTTGCTCGCTGATGTTCACCACAGATGTAGGGGAGGTGTATTTTAGGTTGGCGTTTCAAAATGTGCATGTGTGCATCGCACTGTAATAGTGCATGGGAGCCAGAGGTCATCGCTTTGTGTGCTAGCCCTGCAGAGAATCATCACATTCCTCCTCATAAATGTTGTGGATTCAACTTTATGTATTTTTTTCATGCATTTATGGTGGCAACCTTTTTAAATTTGCCTGAAAGATGAATTCACTTTTCTTTTTTTCCTTTTTTTTTTTTTTGGACGATCTAAATAGCTTTAACTTGTTCGAATCATTACAGCGAGCAGATGCTCCGAATTTAAAGCAAAATTTTCACCCTTTCCTCTCCTGTCCCGCCATCTTTGTCAGAGGCCTTTGAAGTGAGAACGAAGGAATGGGGTTAACTTTTGCAAAAGAATGTGAAGAAATAATAATGAAGGGGCTCACAGGGGAGCGGAAACGCTGGCCAGTCCTAATTAATAGAAGGAGAGACACTCCCAAAGTCTCCCATTCAGAGGCTCACAATGGAGTTCTCCACCAAGCAGAACCTGGAATGGAATATGGGAGGAGTGAATGGAGACGGGCTTTAAAAAAAAAAAAAAAAACCGGAGGGAACAAAAAAAAAAAAAAAAAAAAAGGGGGACTTAAGCCCTCGTTCTCTTTGCACACATCTCTTTTATTGTATTTCGATTTTAACATTAGCCCCAATGTCCCCATAGTCCGCGTTCCGTTCAAGGAAGACCCGTTCAGAAAAACCCACCGGTCGGTTTTTGTAAATATGGATACTGGACGTGCATGGAAGGAGGGCACCCTTCCAGAACTTGTCCAATGTGGATCTCCGGGCTGCACTTTCAAAATATTGATCCGCCGCCTCCTCACCCTCTGTGACTTTCGCTCCGCCGCCGCCATCCCTCTTTCTCTCAGGTGCATGAACAGTGGCCGGACTCAAGAGCACCGGCAGCCTATAGAAGTGGGCGGTGGTGCTGGATGATGGGGAGGGGTGTGGGTGGGTGTGGGTGTGTGGGGGGGGCCTTATTTTGCCACAAGTCAAGTCAAGAGGGGAGGGATTTGCGAGGGGCAACAGGAGAAGTGTGGACCCACCTGCCACTGATTATCCTCCCAGTTAGACGGTTTAGTCTTGACCCCTGAACTTCAGAGCTGCCCCACACCACTAATCTGTTAATTAACCGAGAAATACCCTGGAAAAACTTTGAGCGCGCCATTGTGTGCGTGTGTGCGCCTGTGTGCACGCAAGTGTTTAAGGGGAAGTGACAACAAGTGCAACAGAGAGCGAGGGAGAGTATGGCGTGCGGGGGGGGGGCACGCACACCGCGGGCCCGCTGCTCTGTACATGCACGGCGGGCATATTAGCCGGCTGCAGCTATACGAGGTCAAATCGTTGCTGCGGATATCTCCGTCCCTCCTGGTCAGGCAGAGGTTAAGAATGTAAAGGCCCGCCGAGCGGGGAAAACTTTGGCGAGCGACGGAGTGTTCCATTGTTGGCGCTGTACGCCGTGGGGTTTTGGCTTAAGATGCCGACGTCGGCCGCCATCAGCGTCCAGTTGGCGCTCGGTGCTGTGCCGACGTTTCATTAGAGCGTCTCAGCCGACATTAAAAAAAAATTCGACATCCACTCGCGCTTGGTGGCCGGCTGAGGTCATTCAGGATTTGCACCACATCACGAGGCGGTAATGCAATCGGACGTTTTCCTAAAACAGCCAATATCTGCTACTGCTGATTGTCACAACATGGGGAAAACAGTATACACCCTAAATTATGATAGCTGAGATAGTAATATGAGAGGAAGCCTACTTTACATGCTTACTACTTTACAGATACTCGAGTATAGAACACAGCATTCCTGCTTCATGTCTGATGTCCCTTTTTTTCATCACCTCCGCCGGCTCTATTTGCAGTCGCCACGGCTCTGGTTGGACAGCTGAAGTGGCTGCTGGGTAACTCTCTTCGCTATCATCGCTCGCATCTCACTCGCAAGGCTCCGCGGCAGGTAAAGCACCACGTCCACGCTATCCTCTTTAGCATTTTCTTTGCTTCCCTGCTCTGTGACTCAGCGACAAACTTTATCGGCACCCGTCCGCCCCCTCGCTCACCCGATTGGACATTATGTTTTTCTTCTTTGAAAAAAAAAAAACTGCCCTCGTTGGTTTTTAATCATATTAATTCCTGTGATGTGATTAGAAAAATAAAAGGCAAAGACGGGATGAAACTACAGTTGATTGGGTCTGGGAGGCCCCCCGGGAGGTCTGCGGGCCCCGTGTGCAGTGGCCAAATCAGCTTGGTGGATAATCCATGCTTGTGTCTGACTGAGGATGTTACCCTGAAAACATTTGTGAGGACCCGAAGTACTAATAACAGTCTGTTTATTCCATCTTCTTCTGCCATATCTTTTTGCAGCGTAGCGTATATTATCTCGTTAATTTATAAGTGTCGCCCAACTGGATTCACATTTCTTCACCCCGCTTTGCAGCCAAAATTAATGTCAAAATCTTTTCTTTTTTTTTTAATATGCTGGTGCTTGTTTTGCATCATAATTTATTTATTTATTTTTTTTAAGGGTTTTTTTTTGGTATGGTGGGAGAATATCGGAAATGTGTGCTCTTGTCTCAGGTGGCTGGAGGGGTGCCGGTGTCTGGTCTGACTGACAGGAGCCGGCAGACTGTGGGAAGGACACCGGATAAACTGCTGCGGCTGCAGAATGTCGCTCGCGCCGAGTTTGAAGAGCAACGACCAAAGTGACATTTGCAGGCACGTTAACATGCTGCTTAATGTGCTGCAGCTAAGCAGCTAATTAGCTACCCCACAAACTGACATTAACAGTGGTCATTGTTTTGTGGGCTCCTGTAGGACAAGATGTGTTTTCGTGTTTGTTAAGTTGCATTTAAAAAAAGAGGAAAAAAAAGCAGGGAAGAGTCTTCAAGCTTCAACCCCTTCTGGTGTAATCCTGCAGGCAAAATAACAAACAAAGACGGGTGAAAACACAACCTCTTTGGTTCAAAAAAAAAGATTTTTTATTTTTTTTTATTTTGTAGTCCTTGCTGTTTACTGTGAAATGCTCTGTCTATACTCAGCATGCCAGCCAGTCTATAAGATCATAAATGTTTGTAGCTTCCCTCAAATGCAACCCATGGGACCGGTGGTGACGCCTCCGTGGCGGCCCCCCGTTACTTCCCCCCCAGCCCCCCACCCATCCCTCTATAAACACATGTCATTCCATTTCCTCCTTTCCTGTAGCCATAATTACTACAGCCACTGGAGGGCATCTGTCACTTGGATGCACATGTAGGTCGTTTTTGCTGCTTAAACTGCGCAGCTACACTTTTGTTTTTTTTCTTGGAGAGACAGGCTGCTTACAATTATTAAAATAAAGCAGTATAAGACTGAAACATCAGTCAGTCTTGCTCGCACTTCACTGACATATTATACTGACTTTATACATCAAGTTTGGAACAGAGGTCAAAGCTCTATGTTAGACTTTACACCAATCAGCCACAGCATCAAGCTCCTGCATATTTACCATTTAATACAACGGGCCTGCAATAATTCTCCCTTCAGGAGTTTTATTCTGAGTTTGAGGGAGGTGTTGACATATTTTAATGATGTTTTAATTTGGGTTGCCAAAATATTAGAGACACTTCTCAGTGTAACCCAGTACAGTTCAACATCATCACAAACTACAGAACCCAACAGCAATCATTGAAATATGTCAACACCGCTCTCAAACAGATTCAATACAATTTCAACATAGAAGTCATCCTGAAGGGAGAGTGCATGTTCAAGTCTGATCATGTTTCAGCAGTGCAACAATGTACTTGTCTGAAATTCTTACAATAAACAGCAGAACAAGCCGGTTAACGTTTTTTTCTTTTTTTTTAAAAAAAAGAAGACGCCTTTTCATTAAATTCTACTTAAGGTGACAAACGTTTGAACCATCTTGTCGCAATCTTTTTTTTTTTTGCTAAATTCACTCTTTTATCTCTTAGTCTTCCGATTACTCAAGCTAATTCCAGACACATTGCTATGACCCCCACACTTTAATGACCCCATAACATTAATATAACAAAGTATATAATTTTCGGTTGACGAGACACACCTGGCAGCCCTCCCGTAAACAAACAAAAATCTCGGCGGTTGCTTTGACTGGTGAGCGAGCTAATAAGTGGGGCAACAAAGTCAATTAGTTCTGTGTTTATTAGTATGTGACAGGTGCTGGGTCATGCAGATTAACTCACAACCCTTGAAGGGATGGGACAACAATAATGGTGAAACATGTCCGTCCGACCAGAAAGTAAAGGTAGCAAAAGGAACATAGCGCAGCCTGCTCAATTAATTATGTGGATTAATGAAGTTCTGCTTGATTAAATGTTGATGGCATTAAAAACGCCTATTTTTTCTCCCCAATGTGACATAATGGACACTCTTATATAAATTAGCGAATCCTTCATGGTTCCGGCAAACCAACACATTATGTGTTATCCGCCGCTCCTCCTCATGAAGCCTCGATCAATTAATTAGGGCTATTGGCCTTGATTAACCAATCAGGCTTCATCTAAGTTTGACCTCTAACCTTCAACCTTGCCTGACTGGGAAGATATCGATTCAGGGGGAATGGTTTATTTCCAGCGCTTGCAACAACCTTTAAAAAGAGTAGCTGACAAAGTGTCTTTCCATTGACCCGGGAGAGCTGCTGTAACTATTGTTTTCGCACACTTCAGGTTGAATGAGTGCCGCCGACATCACATTGCTACTGTTTAGACAGCTATTACATTAAATAATTGTCAGGATGAAGCGGAGGATCAATAATGCTTGTTCTCTGAAAGCCACTGATGCAAAAAGTTACTCATCCTGTATTTCAGACACAATGATACTTTTTTTTTTTTTTATCACTTTCAATACAACAAACGATTCCCTTTACCCTGTATGGGCGCGCGTGATTAGATTTTCTCGACAAAAACCTCACCCGAGTGAAGTTGCGCCTGTTCGACTTTCTCCTTTTTGACGGAGGGGGGAAACTCTCCTTTTTTGTGACAAATTAAGCATGCGACGTTTGCAAATGCAATTACGGCATAACCGATGCTTATATAAGTGAGGGACGCGGCAACCCGAACGCTCTTGCCTCTCCTAACTTCACCACCAATCAATGGTGCACGTTATCCTGACCTGAAGCTGCCCACCAGCCAGTGAAGCGAGGCGGCGGAGGCATAATGAGCTATAATATGGTCAAACTGTGGTCAGCCTCAGGATGTCCACATCATGGCAACGCTTTGATCCAATTAATAAGCGGCCTTGGCCCGCTCTTTACTGCCCATTTCACTGAGTTTAATCTCCCAGGGTCGCAGCAGGTCCTGGTTTATTCACAGCTGCTGTGGCTGTTGGGTAACTGGTGGTGTTGAACTGCACTGATTTTACACATCAGTGTCTGTTTACAGGTGGCTGGGAGGTAAAAAAAAAAGAAAAAAAAAAAAGGTGGTAACAAAGTTGTATGACGACTTTTGCGGCACCAGGCGATGTTGCTTGGAAAGTCTGCTGTGGGGCAAAAGAGCCTCGGCTGTGGAAGCTGCTGTTAGAATAAAACTAAAATAATCAACCATAGAGGATATATTCTAAATGGATGCCACCGAATATTTGACACCAACCAGAATTAGAACATGGGACAGAGCCGCGGTACCAAGGTCCGACTCTTTTTGATCGTCTTACTGCTGCACAACAATTTTTTTTGAGGGTTCGAAACAAACAGTAACAGTGATAGAAAGTTAGTGCTACATCTCATATTGATTTCATGACATACAGCGACCACAGATGGCGCCACGATTTTTAGCGCGCTATCGATCATGATGTCACCCCTCTTTTTTACAGCCTAAGATAACTGAAGCAATCATAATAAGCATCCCCTAAAATTATTTTTAAAAAAAAGTCTCATTTGGAAAACATGAATTTAGCCTGATTTCTAATAATTTCAAGTGAGTGGGGGTTGATTTATGACCTGTACTGCCATCAACCACCAGGGGGCAATCATGATCTTTTGGCTTGCTCGCATTGCCGGCAGATTTTGACAAGAAGACTAATGAATCGGATGTGAAATTTTTGCTGCATTTATTCCTCACTCCTTATGCCGATGTGTGCTAAACCAGCATTGTAAGAATTAGCGTTAACGTTCAGCGCGTGTCTGTTTACACAGGCTCTTATTTTTTTTTCCCTTTAAAATATCACTTATTAGGATAAACAGATGCTGCTATCCTTGTCATCACCATGGAGTCCAACTGTACACAGTATTAAGTGTTTGTTAATATTTAAACAACCAAAGTCATGACACAAACTCAAAAGCACAACCAGAATCTGACCTCTAAATATGAGTTTTGGGTAGATGATTAACTGAAGGTCACGTTTGTCTTTGCTGTTTGTTTCTTTTTCTTCCTTTTTTCTTTCGACGAAAATCCAACAGGGTGACTAAAATATGAGTTTTCTTGCGCCTTCCTTCAAGTGGATTTGGACCGCCAGGATTCATGTGCGCAAAATCCCCCTGGCAGAATTCGAAACACCGCTGATGTGTCAACATATCAAATAACCGCTGTGAAATGCCGTGGCTGCATTCATTCCTTGTTTTGGTGCTTGTTGAACAAGGTGGCGTGGGATTGCTCTCCCTCACCCTGTGGTCTGTCCTCTAGGGTGCGAGGAATCTGAGTCACTCACTGCACATCAGGCTCCACCACCGCCGCCGCCTCCCCACCCCCCCCACCCCCACCTCCTCCCACCCGGGGGGCCCTGGCACCGGCAGAGGCAGGTTAACAAACTGTAAAGGCTTCAACTGAGCAGCACACAAACTGTTTTCTTTCCACAAAGGGATTGGCTCCAACAAATGTCATAAGCCTATAATGAGATAGCTGATCTCGGTAGTAAAGAAGAAAAGAGGGGGGGGGGGAGAAAAAAAATGCTTCCCCTCTCCAGTCAGTGGCTATTTGAGTCAATGAGAGTAAAAGGGGGAAGCTTCCCCATTTTCTTAGAAGCCCTCCGAGGCCGGCCAACATGACAATGCTGGTCAATTAATTGGTGAAAAAGTGAAAATCCAATTAATGTGTATCAAGCTGGCAGTTTTGCATGATGATGGCTCATTAGGAGACCAAGCTGAGGGTGGAGGAGTAGATGGGTGGAGGGGCTTAAACCCCACTCATTAAAGCTCTGTCTCTCTCAGTGGGGTTTGAGGGGACTGGCTTATTTATGCAACAGGTTCCAAACAAAACCCAAAATGTAACGCTTGTTTAATAGGTTTTAACCTCCTGAGCTCCTAAACGGCATGGGTGGAGTTTTTTTTTTTTTTTTTTTCTTCAGAGGACCAAACACCTCTATGAATTAATGAAATTCATGAATTCAATCATCAAAGGCGTAATAAAAAATTTAACAAAATATGAACGCAGAATGAGTTTTGAATAACCCTACATACATACGTAGCTGGAATCCCCCCAAAAATACACCCACATACATACAGTATATATACATGCATGTACTGCACAAAAATCTGTTTTTCACATTTATTCGTTAGTTTGACCTGAGATTTAAAAAGAAAAAAAAATTGTTAGTTTAACCTGAAATTTAAAAAAAAATGAATAAATAAATAAAAGGTAGCCAGAGGTTTAAACTAGCAGTCTGTTCCTAAAAATGCAACTATCATGAAAAGAATATCTGGGGAGGCAAATCGTCACCGTCAACGCGACAGCACGACTAAATGTCATACATCATTCCTTTTTCTTTTTTTTCTTCTTTTTTTGCAATAAATAAGACAAAAATGTTGCATCACGTAGCGTTTGCACGCAGGGGGATGGTCCCAGCATTGTTAAAAAGGGGGTAATGGACCTATCAGCGCATTACAAAACGAGATGATGGCGCTCTCTCGGCCACTCCTGAACCCCACCATGCACTGACAAAATAAAGAATGTGCTCCCATACCCCTGCAGCCGGCCTGTGTTTGTCTAGCCCCTGCCTCTATGTGTAAGATTAATACTCTTGCCACACTCTCATAGAATAATGTCACTTTAATCTTGTTTGGGGCGAAATTCGAAGTGGAGTGTGTCTACTTGTTTCCTGAGATTACTTCATCTTTCTTTCGGCAGCGGTGTGTGACTCTGCCGCCTGCTGTCCCCTGGCGTTGGATGTCCCATTACCCTTCACACGCCGCAACTTTCTGCTGTTTGCACAACACTGGCCACAGGACCCAACAGGAGGGCAGTATACTATTGATGTTTTTAGCTTTTCTTTGCTACCGCCGAGCTCATTCTGGCTGCGCGCGGCCCACTATGTGAGGACCGCTGCCGGCGGCTGAGCCATTGCGAACTCTTTCAAATGTTTCACCCGAGAAGAAAAAAAAAAAAAAAAAAGGGGGTACCAGCATCGCCGTTGTCGTGCGACCCGAACGCGGCGCGTGACATCAATAACGTGGCTGTTTCCCCGCGTTGGAGCCTTAGTTACTTTGCCCGCTTGCTATTTAAAAATAATCTTAACATTCGCTTTGGTTTTTTTGGGTTTTTTTTTTTTTTTCTCGGCTCACTAAAAAAAAAAAAAACCAAAAAAAAAAACTCGTTACTGTAAAATGATTAATAGCGCGGACCGGCTTCGAACGTTTCCCGCTTCCTCCGCTGGAGGCGGGCGCTAAAACGCCGGCAATTTTCACATTACGAGGCCGCCGCGCTTGTTTGTATTCTTGCTCAGTCACTTGCAATAAGCGTTAGCACACTTGTGCTTTTCCACTGTGTTGACCCCAGCATTTCTGAGTGAATGAGCTGCAGTGACTAAGCTATAAATCTCTAATGAGGCTTGATGTAAATACCACAATGCAAACCGCATGAATTCCAAACACAGCAGCTCATCACTTGCTGCCTCTTGCGCGCACACACACACACACACACGCGCGCGCGCACGCACGTCCACACAAAAACACACGGCTTCTAATTCAACACCTACATCGCAAGATATCCCCTCCTGTTTCCTTATCTGCCTTCTTTCTGTAATTAGCTGCGTAAATAATTCATTTTATTTATTTGACTCGGCTAATACACTGCAAGCCTGCGTTTATTTGGGTAATTGTGTGTTTGTTATTCTTGTTAGTGAATATAAATTACAGTTTATGCCGGCAAATGGCCAGTGCTGCTATTTTTCCGCAGCTTCTTTAAGTGTGAGTTAGAGAAATGTGCTTTGTACAGGGAGCCTTATGCTGTTTGGAGAAGCTCTGCCTGCATGCGCGCGTGTGCGTGTGTGTGTGTGTGTGTGTGTGCGTGTGTGTTTTCCCCTCACTTCCTAATAATCTATTCTGTTCAGCCAGCTGCATACATTGACAAATGTTTCCAGCATTAGGTATTTACCCGGCGAAAGGTAATAGATGCAAGGGTTTAAAAATGCCTGCTGCAAGAAACAGCAAGCACACTGGGGACAAAAAAAAAAAAAAAAATCACAATAGAGAACACTCTTCTCTTTTTCCCAACAGGAAAGCCGTCCGTTTGCAGGAGGCAGCATCTGTGGAGCAAGTGCAACATTTTGCAGATTTTACAAACGCAAAGGGGGGCCATTTTTACAGGATGCTGGGCTTTTTACACCCTTTTTTTTTAATATTAATGTGTGACATTTTGTCGTCAAACATTTACGGGGATAATTAAGAGGGAATTTCTTATTTGCGCTTCATGTCGTCCACGTGTGCATTAATGTTTCACATGAGTCCATATGTATATGCATATATACTGTATATATATATATATACAGAGAGAGAGAGAGAGGTCGGTGTTGAGTTCACTTGGTTCATCAGCTGCTCTGATGATGATCACTGGGTTTAAAATCTAGTTCACCATATAGCAAACGAAGGCGAAAAAAAAATCACACACACACGCAGCAGTTCAGCTTTTTGTTTTTTTTTTGTCTTTTTTTTTTTTTTTAATCTTCAGATTGTCTATGAGGTTAGTTGGCTGTAATTTGACTTCACATCTCTTTCTCTGCGACTCATACTGCTGCCGCTTGCTCTCGCGGTCTAATGAAAGCTGTGACAGTGCATTAATGAGGCTGCTTATTTTGACTGAACTCCGCTTCCTCCATTTACAGCACCCCCCCACCCCCACCCCCAACCCCACTCGCTCCTCCCTCTCCACACACAAACACACACACACAAACATACCCCAGCCCCTCACCTCGTCCTCCCAATCCATGTTTCCTCTCCCTCTTTGTCATAATATTATGCCCACTGCTTTTTATTTCTTATCCCACACTTCTCTATATTAGCATTTGCTGGTTTTTGCTCACATCATAATATCCGTCTGATTTCACTCCTGCTTCTGTTCTCTCTCATTTTCCTAACATGTTATTATATCCTGCGGTAAGTACTACAAGACTGTGTTTCTGCCAAATATTAGTAAGGAATCACCATTTAAAGGAATTCTTACTTCTTTTTATTTATTTATATACACACCAGGTACAATTAAAGCTATTTTTTTGCATACTTCACACAGTGGTTGGTTCTTTTCAATTCAAAATGGGAGATTATTAAAGATGTTATTTTAGAGTACAGTAAACACCCTACATCTTTCAAAAAAAATCCCTAGTTTATAATCATTACATCAAAAATAAAAGTCATGTCAAAGCAGGAATAATATCCCAAGTGGGCTGCCGATCATTTGAAGGAATAAACGCCATCGCAGAGTTAAGAATCAAAGCGCTGGTCGCACGCTTTCACTCTCAGCCTGCTGGGATTAATGGATAACGGCGGCCAGCGACGCTTCTGTTCTTGGCGAGACAAAATGACCACAGGCAGCCGAGGAATTTGACGGTCAGTTACTGTTTCCCATACCTACAGTATATTATTATAGCAATCGCAGGGGTGATGATTGAATTTCTGACCTTTTCTTGAAATAAGAAAGGGGAGGGGTGCATTTCAATTTTTTTTTTTTTTTTTTGCGTGTGTGTGTGTGTGTCTGTGTGTCATTTATGTCTTAAAATAACTCACAGGGATGAAAGATCATGGCTTGATTCAATTACAGTACTTTGTAAAGGCTAAAGATTACTGCATTCTACACGGGACCTCGCTTGTACATCTCTGAGCTAAATATAGATGCTGATTTCACACACTTTGAATGCACATGCTCGCTTCCTGGAGCCCAGTTAGAGCCCAAACTCACATCCCGCACTCACAGAAGGGCAACTATTCTTATCAGCCACGAATAAAACCACCAGGAGTCTCAGTACACGCAATGAAAGCACGATGATACAGTGGGTTTTTAGTCCAGTGTTTTCTCAGGGTGACAAACCTGATACTGGAGATTTCATATCGCAGAAATCCATGCGGCACTTGAGGAATGAGGAGCTGCCAAAGTCGAAAAAGTTTGGTGGCGGAACCTGGCCGGCTCTGCCAATCAATAGCCAAGTTCACATTAAAAACTGCTGACAGCTGTGGGAGTCAGTTCCCACTTTCATCCGGCGCTATCTGGCCCTCCAGCTAACCTCACCGTCACCCTCTCCCTGCACAGAGCTGCTCCCTTTATTAATCTCAGTCGCATCCCACAGAGCTGCCCCGGCCACGTTTTTCACTTATCACCAAATTTTTGGCTCATTTAGTTTTGCCCCCCCCCACACACACACACACATCTTCTTCTTCTTCTTTTTCTTCTTCTTCTTCTTCTCTTTTTATGAAAGACCCCTTACACTTGATAGCCTTGAACCGGGAGCCCTCCACTCCTGCCGAGGAGCCCACCCAGCAGCTCTGTCTC
>CAAKHG010033130.1:3132-19510 GCA_901007715.1 Dactylopterus volitans
TTTCAACTCTGACACTCAAGGAATGCTCTCTCTCTCTCTCCCCCGTATCCATCCCTTTTAACACAACTTGCACCTCATGCAGGCTCACGCACACACGCACACACACACACACACACACACACACACACACACACACACACACACACACACACATTCCACGCAAACCCGTCATTACGGACAAGCCCAAAGGCTTTACCTTCGACTTGGAGGTTCCAGGACTCACAATCTTGACACGCGCGGCCACAAAACTCCCACACAGAGCGAGACTGGCTGGGCACAGAGGAGAGTCGCCACAACGGAGCGGAGTTGATGCACGCCAGGCCTCCGGTGTAAATCTGCCCATGTATGGCCATAAACACCCCACTTGAGTGTGTGTGTGCGCGCGCGTGTGTGTGTGTGTGCGCCGCGCATCTTATGATGTCTTTCATTTTCTACTCCATTTCCCTCCACCACATATGGTTTGACGTTTTTCTCACACGGGCTCAAATTCGCGGCTACGGCTTCTCAAACAACGCGGCTCAACCGAGCAGCGTGAAACTTCTGCTCGCGGCAAATGTGCACACGTGTGCGTTCCTCTCAGGTGGAGCCGCCGCCGCCGCTGTTGTCAGTCGTGGGGAGGGGGGGTCATGTGTGTGTGTGGGTGTGTGGGCGCATGTGCGGTTGTTAAACACCGGGTGGTCTAAGCTAGAACGTTGTAATAGTTTCTTTTCCACATAAAGCCACAGCTAAATAAAAAAGATGTGCAGGTTCCTCCACATGATGTTATTTATTTATTTATTTTTTGCCTACCTACGTTTTTAGTGAAAGGATAACAAAGAGGGTGGGCTCACTTAGGTTCCTGCGCAAAATACAACAGCCATTAATCAACCTCCCCCACCTCTCCCGTGCTAATCTCAGCAGCTTTTTAAGAATTTTTCTTTTTTTTGGGTAAAAGCCGAATTTAGCAGGAAGGAAGTAAGACCGAACCCATTTGAGGTTTGGAAAAGGATCCCCTCACTGCTGAAAATAAAAGGCTTTAGGAAGGGCAGCGGAGAGGAGGTGGGGGGTGGGGTGGGGGTGGGGGGGGGTACTTTTGAAGATATCCCAAAATATGTTGTGGTCTCTTTCTTTTCCCCAAATCCTAAACTGAGGAACTGAGCCCACGTTGGAGTTAAAGTGTTTGTCTTGGATCACGCGGAGGGTTTTGTGTGTGTGTGTGTGCGGCTGTGTGTTTTTTAATGCGGCGCATTTACTCATGCATATTCCGGGTGATCCGCCGCCAGTTGCGCATTGGCGAGGGGCGGTCTCGCTCCTGGCGTCCTCGGCCCCGTGAATAGCTAGCTAGCTTAAGCTTCAGGTAGCCGCACACTCTCCCTCTTCTCTGTCCACTTACATGACTCGGTAGGTCTTCTCTCTCTGTTGTGTATTTATTCTCGTGTCTCCTCGCCTCCGTAACCCCTCATTTTGTTCCCGTCTCCAAATTTCTCCACCATACCCTTCCATCTATTTACTCATACGTGCGGAGCTGCACTTTTTCCGGTATCCACCATTTCCTGCCTCGCACCTCTAGACTACCTGAAGTTCAGCAGTGACTACAGCCATGCGGTGGTGGGTGGGACCAGCAGTGCGAGGGGCATGCGTTCGGCCTCCGAGCTCCGGGACTTGATGGACACCCTGCAGCGAAAGAAGATCGCCCTGGAGAACAGCCTGAGAGCCAATGGGAACGCGAACCCTTCCTACTTCAGCGTGACACAGGTCAGCTATAGTTTGCCGTCACTGCGGTTCTTAGTATTCTGCTTTCTACTGTAACATGCTGCAACAGCACGCATGGAGTCTTAAATATGGCACCCATCTCCCACCTCTTGTTTATTTAAAAAAATACCTGTTATGTACATTAGAAGTTACAATAAGTTCCAAGCGGTAACCATTTTGTCTCCTCTCTATCAGTCTCCTCCCACCACACCTGTCACATCGCCTGCCTCATCTTCATCTGCCTATCAGGAGCAGGCTAAGCGTTTATATGGCGCGGATCGTTCCCAGGTGTCAATGAAATCCGCCCCTCCTCATTCCCCGTCCCGAAGATCCGACCCTTCTTCGCTGGGCTCTCGCACCACCGACGGCCGGCGGCTCCACAACCCGGGCTCCTCTTCTTTACTGTCCACGTGGAACGGCGGGGGTTCCTCCACCTCCGTGGCAGATGGCGATTGCCTCCTGCGCTCCCTACCTCCCTCCTCTTCCTCATCTCGCAATCCATCAACAGGAGGCGCCGCCAGCATGCCGTCAAGCCCCCGGCTCGGGCGGCGCAGCTTTGGCAGCCAGGAGCCTTCGCAGGGCAGTCGGACCAGGAAATACTCGGCAGGCTCGCTGAGTGGAATGACGGGTGGGGGGCACAGCCGCTCGCTGCCGCGCCTCTGCCCCTCCCCGTCTCCCCGTGACAACAGCGGCGGCATGCTGATGCTGTCGACGTTGCCGCCACGTCAGTCTGATGTGGCTGGCTGCTACAAAGTTGGCAAAGATCTGTACAACAACAACTACAACGCCGCCGCCACCAGCCCTGACCTCAACCACAACTCGCGGAGCTCCGGCCAGCAGTCCTCCCACCGGAACCAAAACCAGCCCACAACCCAAGTGGAAGGTGTCGTGTCCATCTCCCTCTCCTCCCCTAAGTCCTCCACCACCTCCTCCCCCACCGCAGCCCCACCTGACGTGACCATCCCATCCAGGGCGGGGGGCTCCTCTTCCCCTCGCGTGGCCAAAAAACTCAGCCTGACCTCCACGAATTCGGTGGGCCCCGTCAGCCCCACCAGCCTCTCCGAACTGGAACAGATGGCCAGTCGTGGAGTCTCCCCAGGAGCGGAGCTGTCGTTTGGGGAGAGGGAAAGGCGAGGGGTAGGCCTCGAGCTTAACGGCGCCCCTGTGGTCGCACTCGGAGGAGAAAGGAGGTCATCGTTTGGGAAGGCTGGACTGGAACCTGGAATAGGCCTCGGGGAGAGGAGGCAGTCATTTGGCAAGGCGGGAGTGACCCCACCGGGGGGCTTTCGGGAAAGAAGGGGGAGCATCAGCTCGCTCAGCGGGAAGGAGGAACTGACCGACTACCACCACCGACAAAAGGAAGAGAGACTTCGTGAGCAGGAGGTGGAGAGACTGGTGAGTTTGACCCTGCTCGGATATGTTTATGTGTCTCTGTGCTGAGGACGCCGTGTTCCCCATCATCGCCCCGGTTTCCTTCCGGCATCTGAATCAAATGTGCAGATTTGCCCACCAAGGATGACAAACAAATAGATTCCGGCAGGGATATTTTTGTTTTCTTTTTTTGTGTCACACACGCACACACAGACAGCCACACACACGAGAAGGATTGAGTATCGGAATGCCTCTCCTCTTACTAAACTTTTCCTTGCCCTCTCAGGCATACTCTCCCAGGGAGCTTAACACACACACACACACAGGCACACACACGCACACACACTGAGCGAGGCTCACCGCTAGACACAGGCCCCTGGCAGTTAGCCCGAACTAACAGGCCTATTCTTAACCCCCGTGTTTGGATTTAGTGCATGTTACAGTATGTGTATGTGCGATGCATGTTTATGTCAATCATCCGGAGGTCCGCCCGCCCCGCGTGGCTTTGGACCGCCGAGCGGCCGCAGAACACATCAGTCAGATGCGGGCAAGTGAAACCACGGAGATTACAGAGCAGAGTAATGGAGTAGCAGGTGGATAAACACACAGATGTTCAACATATAATGATAACTGGACTCGCACGCCCGCTCTCGCGCTCTCTCTCTCAGCGGCTCTGTCTTTTACTTAACTCTGCTAAAGTGAACTTTTGTCCTCTTTCAACTGTGTGAAATCGGTTTCTGGATGCGGCACAAACCAAACCCAAGTTCCACAAACTTCACAGTAGCTTTAAGCTTCCACACAATACTTTTTTTTTTTTAATCATAGTTATGAGCAAAATTGAATATGGTGGACTTGCCTCTACTAAAGTTCTTATAAAGCCAATTTGCACATTAGCAAGTATCAAGATAAATTTACTTAGACCCATAAGTTCTGCAGCTGATGTTTTTTTGTTTTCTTTTTAGTTTTGGCCCCTCGTTTAAAAGACTGTATCCACCGGCCAAACAATACAAAATGGCAAACAAAGTATTTTTAGATATTGGTTGGATCGTATCTTTCGAATTTTAGAGATCAATATTAGCATTTTAAGGCACTGATGTGCAACATTTGTGAGTCCAAGGAAGGACTCGTCGTTATCTTAGCTTACTCTGCCCCCCAGTGGTTGTAAAGTGAACATGCGCCTCTAGTCAAGTAGATCCAGATGAAGGGGAACGTTTTTTAATTTCCTCCGCAAAAGATGTGACGCTTTGAATTTCACCTGAAAAGCACACAGAGCCAGAGGGTCGGGGCTTATGCTAATCCAAAGTTCCCCAGACGGGCAAAACATCAGCTCCAGCTTCCTGTCTTTCCTCATATTTTCTTCTATTATTTTCCTTTTTTTTTTACCTTTAATCTGCACCCGCCCTTTCCCGCTTTTAACGTTGCTTTGTGGTTGAAAGTTGATCACTATGAGGGCCCCCCCCCCTTGTTTGAGTCCATTGGAATAGAACAAGGTGACAAACTGACACAAGCTCGTTTCGCTGCAGCTTGTGGTTCACGTTACATGCAACTATAAGCGGCACACGCGAGTTTGTCTGCCTGCATTAGCGAAGACGTAAGTAAATTAGTACTTCAGCGACCGTTAAGCGCCCCGTTTCGAATGATTGTCTTAAGCAATCATTCAAATTATTCTCTGTAACAACGTCTCCCTTCAACCTTTTTGATAGAGTCTCTCACCGTGTAAACTTCACCTGCTTTAGATCCCTCGCTCGAGCGTGATTCCCTAGAAAGTCTCTTGTTTGCTCTCCAGTGTTGACAGTCATGGCTGTCGTGGCAGAGTTCCCATGCACACTTCCGGTCATAGCTGACAGCTGTCTGGCTCCTCATTAACTCCCTCGCGCACACACATGCCCACACACATGCACACCTCTCGGTCCGAACATTCCATTTCTTTTTAACCGCCATCTTTCCCCTTTCTAATATTACTTACGAGGGCTTATGGCTCAAACTCTCGCTCCCTCCCCTTTGCTGAACCTGTGAGGGATCTTTTGACTCACTGCAGCTCCTGCGGCTCACACCGTGTATGGCTGTGTTTCGGCAGGCAGGCTTGAGCAAGGGGAGCTCGTGCCGCAGGGGACTGAAACTCGAGATTATGTAGTTTATTGACTAGATGGCCGGCGGTGTGTTATCGACTAAATCGTGACTGTCTGCGATGCTTCCTCAGGTAATGTTTGTTTGGTGTGGTGGTCTTGCCCAGCTGTTGTGACCTTTGACTCCACTCTGCTCGGAAAAAAATGACAAAGTTCATGTATTTGACCGACTACAAATACATTTGGAGAAATATGGGAAGAGAAATCTGGGATATAGTTTTGTTTGCTCTTAATTGGTAAGATAAGTTAGAGTTGGAAAGGCAAAGTTTTGTTTCAGGTCTGCTTGCCGCTTGTGTTTGTGGTTTTTTTTTTCCAAACAAAATAAACTGAGCTATTCAACTGTCTATGTACCACCACTGATTTGACGTGTGTGTGTGTGTTTGTTCCTTTTTAGGAGCGACAGCGTCTGGAGACCATCTTGTCCCTGTGTTCGGAGCTTGGCCGTTCCGACAGGGATGGAGGCGGCACGGCTCCGAGCCCCATGTCTGCCGTGGCGGACCTCCAAAAGATCAATCAGGAGCTCGAGAAACTCCAGCTGAACGACGACGAGGACGACGACACACCGTCCGTCTTCTCCGACACGTCGGTCGCCAACGGACTGACTGGGAACGGACTCGCGAGCCCTCTCGGATCAGAGAACGGCTACTATGACGATGATCTGCAGGTACGACGGAGGCGGAGCAGCGGCACTCGGGAAAACAGGGCGGAATCGCCTGCCATCAGTCTGCGGAGCTTCGGCCCCTCACCATCTCCACGTATACAGAGGACCAACGAGGTATGAGAAACGGGGTCCTCATATGCTGAGCTCGGCAAGGACTAATCCCTGCCTCGTCTCTGGTGATCTGACATCAGGGAATTTCATGTAAACATTCACGGGAAGAACGACAGAATATGTTAATCTTGACTGATATGTCTGAAATGCACTGTCCCATCCAAGTGACAATAAGAGATTATCCTCTGTACACAACCTCAAAATGAATGTCAGACGCACGCTGCATTCATCTGCTCGTGGTAACACCTTCGACTTTGGTCAGCTTCTCTTCGAGATTAATCAGGCTTAATGTGGAAATGTGTTTATGCTCTCTTGTTCTTTTCTGGAAAACACGAGAGCGTCAAGGATCACCCTTCTTAATACTTGGAAAGGGCAGGCGCGCACATCCTTCTTCACGCAAGCAGATGGGAGATATTTACAGCCCATTTATTAGGTTAGAGCAGGCCAAGTACCACAGTTAAGTATTGACAGCTGGTGTTTGTGTATGTGTGCGTTTTGCGCGCTTGTGTCATGCCCACATTTGTTTGTTAGTGCGGAGTGAGAGGCGAGAGGCGCGACGTGCAACAAAATCGCATCGCTGTCCTTTCAAATACAGGATGAAAAATGGGGTATTGATACCCACAGCAAAGTATTACATGAGGTGCAGAAAATGAGAGCATGAATATCCCCAAAATTAAAGTAAGACCGGGAGCAAGGGATAATTTGACAACTGTTTTTAGGTCGCCCCATTAATTTTTTGGGGATTTTTTTGTCCATGGAGCCCAGTGTTTTTTTTCCATACAGATATTTCAACCGGGGAGCAAACAGCCATAAAATTAAAAAAAAGAAAACCTAAATTTTCTCTTCGACTTTGAAATCTTGTGGCTCAAAGAAAGTACTTTTTGAGATTTATATTTTTATTTATTTATAAGCACATCCAGCTATGAACCCATTCTCTAACAATATTTGTCTGAAAATACCCGTTTTACCTAACGTGCCCTCATTATTGAACTGATGCCTGATCATTACCTTGATGAATCTCCTGTATTTGACCTGTAGTTTCTATAACAATGACAATGGCTCAGTCGCTCAGTCAGTGACCTTGTTGGCCGTTCCACCAGGCGCACGACGATGCCGCCCATCGCCGAGGGCCGGAAGCGAGGCCCTCCGAGGCAGAAATGAGGCGCGTGGAAGAGGAGAGGATCCAGGTGCTGAACAACATGGAGGAGCTGGAGCAAAAGATCAAGGAGCTGGACAACCAAATGGAGGAATCGGCCCGTGAGGTAGACTGACATGAGTGCAGAAGAGCCAAGGGACTCTCTGTCGTCTTAGGTTTTTTTTTTTTTTTTTCGTTTTCTTAAGAAATGCCGGTATTAAATTGAGAGACAAGTCTTGTAAAATAAAATGTTAAATTACTTGGCTGTACTTTTTCTATTTGTTTCATCAAAAGTGAGACCGTGTAAACATCAGGGACAAGTTACGGAAATGCAGCCAAGAGTTTTATCGTTCAATTCCAGACAAAATCTGGCGCCTCCAGTTTACCAAACCACCGTCAAAACAAGATTAAAAGATGATTTGATACGTTTGTGTGACGTGAACCGGGAGAAAGGGGGCCAAAAATGACCCACCGTGATGTGTGTTTACCCAAGGTGGAGGTGGAGCGAGCTCTGGTGGAGGCGGAGCAGGAGTCGGAGGCGGCCGCCCTCCAGCAGGAAAAAGACGCACTGGAAGCGCTTCATAGCAAGATAGCTGACCTGGAGACCAAGTCCCAGCAGGAGAAAGAAAAGGTATTTCACAATCTTTGCTCAGCTCTGTATACACTGAAGAATACCCTTCCCAGAGATGAATTACTGCCAACGTGGAGACCAAGACCCAACCCATGAGCTGTAATGGTTACAGAGGAAAGACGCGAGGCCCCTCAGATGTCTGACTGAGATGTTCTCCCTCTGCAGACTCTGGTGTTTGATGATGCATCGTCTGCAAATGCATTGAATTTCCTCCCTCAGAGGCCTGCGAGTGATGTTAACAAACAGGCAGAGGAAAGAGTCTCGAAACCCTTCTGAGTATATCACCCTCAGAATTATTATAGTATAAACTTGGGACATAAAAAAAAAAAAAACACACGTATTCCCTCCTCAAGCTATATTTGTGCATACATGATTACAAATACACAGGCTGCTCTCGCGTTTGGCGATCATGTGACCAACTGCAAGGCGCTAATCCCCCTCATGCTGTCTGCGGTCCAAATATATAGCTGCTAATAGTGCCCGGGGGGTGTAGCGGTCACCAAGAGGTGCCGTCTCGCTGGCGCTGCCGCGGGCGGGCCTGTGTCAGCGGTGCCGAACATCGGTGTGGACACGCCATGTGGGAGATGACACTGCACATTAACGACTCCCCCATCATGACGACGCGCAAGTTAGACAAAGGGAGAGCGAGGCAGAGCGCGGGATTGGGCGGCCGGATGCTGCTCGAGTTTTAGAGCCGGCGACGTCGAGTGCCTGCACAGAATCTGGGCGCCTGTGTTTGTTGTGGACTCGAGAGAGAATCATTAACATGTCATTTTACACTCATCTCATATCTCCCTCTGGTCGCTCATTCCAGGGTACCCGCGGGTCTTAAAAGAAATGTTTTTTTTAAAGGGCCAAAATTAAGGCCTTAAAAGTATTACATTTAATAAAAATGTATTCACTTTTGTTTTAAAAGGTCTTACTTTTTTGCATTTTTAAAAAAAAATAGGATTAAATATGTAGCTTTACGTCGTAAACTGTCGAATATAGCCTAAAAAAACGTGACAAATGACTGGTGCGGCTTAGATGCTGGGGCCTGTAATTTGTGATGCTGTGAGTCGCTCCACTTGTACGCATCAGGCTGCCGAAAGTTTAGGGACACCTCTGGATATAACCCGGTAGAGGTCAACAGCGTCACAGACTACAGTCCCAGTTACAATCATTCAAATATGTCAACACCTCTCTCAGACACACTCAAGACAAATTCAACATAAAGCTCCCCCAATTTATTGCAGGGCTGTCGGGCTATATTCTATGCTAAACATGCCGTGATTTCAGTTATGGCCACACACACACACAAATATATATAATTTGTGTTTAGTGTTAAAATAAAATCTCTTAATAGATTTAAGTACCTGGTGAAGGTTTCTATAAAATCCACACCAATTCTTTTTCACAATATTGTCGAGGTTTGCATTAAATTTCATTGTAGGTGGTCTTAATAAGGTCTTAGCCCTGGAGGTACCCTGCATTCCTTTCCATCAACCTCTGCAAACAAACAGCAACATGGGAGGAAACGGAACTCATGATGTTTTTTTTCCATACAAGCTCCCCGCTTTTTTTTTCTTTTTTTAAATTCATCCGCAACTCTCCATCCTTTCGGTAGATTTGACTTCCACAGCTTATTTCCCCTCCTCCTCCTCCTCCTCCTCCCTCCACACTAATCTTGCCGACCCGGGTCGACGAAGCGACTAACTGTGGCTCCCCGGTCCCACTAACGCTGCCATCCTCTCTGTCCCGTGTGTGTTTGTGCGTGTGTCTCTGCGCCCCCCCCCCCTCCTCCTCCCCCTTCCCGCGCCCATGCAATCAAACGTGCACATGGCGCGCGTTTGCGTGGGATTGCATGTGCACATACGGGCTCGCACATGTGTATGTGCAAGGCGTGTGAGTTGCTGCAGGCAGAAAGGGGCAGAGTAGAGAGGTTGGCTCAGATTGTGTGCGAGCAGCGCTCCCAGCTGGACAGCTGCCCTGAGGCCACCAAGGAGCCCCTGCAGGAGCAGCTAGCCAGGGTCAGTACACACACACACGCACACACACACTCACACTCCTCACGCACATCCGCAGGAAGACTTGCATGCGCAGGCCCATGGTTCCATGCAGATGATGCACACAGCGTTTAAGGCAAGCATCAAATCAGTCAGTGTGACATGCTTCCATTCACATGAGAACGCCACATCAAAAATCAGATATCTGTACTCTTGTATAAATGTATGCATATCGGCGATGGGAATACACAAGGCATGGAAAAGGGGGTGAGCATGAAAAGACACCTGAGGCGGGCGCGTACTTCAACTCGCATGCGGACCTGCGGCCTCTCTTCTCTGCACAGCCACCTCTCCTCTGTGCCCGGTTCACATTCTCCTTCTTTGTCTGCACATCGAATCTCTTCATTTCATCAGAGCTTGTAAAGCATCTCGAGGGTTTGGAGTTTTGTGGGGGGGGTTTTTGTTTTTTGTTTTTTGGCCTTTATAGAAATTCACTTCATTTATGTTTGGTGCATAAAAGATTCCCTGGATAGACGTCTTTTTAAGTGATCAGTACTTTTGGGTTGTGAATGCTGCTGTAAGCTGATGCATGTTTGAGCAGATGCTGAGAATGCTTCTGGTGATGGAGTCTGCATGACTGTGGATGAAACATCGGGAAGTTGTCTGCGGTTTATGGTGATGAAAACACGCTGTTTGATAATAATGCTTAGTATTTGTCTTGATTTAAAAAAAAAAAGAAAAAAAAGCACAATAATTCACACATTAGCCAGTTTGGCATAATCTTCATCACTAAAATATTTTAAAATCCGATTAAGGCATTTTTAAGTACACTTTCTCACATGTTGTAAAAGTGCGCGTCGGCTCGCTCCTCTGGCATGTTTCACCCACGCGTCACCGTATGTCTGTGTGCATCAAGGACTGTGAGGTGCTGGAGACGGAGACCAAGCGCTTCGAGGACCTGGAGTTCCAGCAGCTGGAGCGGGAGAGCAGGCAGGACGAGGACAAGGAGACCCTCACTCAGCAGCTTCTCCGGGAGATCGCCGACTACCAGCGGAGCACCGTAACTCGCAAGGTAGCGAACGCCCGCTCCCAGCGCCGTCTCTGAGTCCTGCGTTCATCACTGAGCTGGAACTAAGCCATGTTGAACCCCCCCCCCCTTTTTTTTTTTTAATATAGGAGCGACTGATGACTTTGAAGAAGCAGGCCGCACAGATCACCCAGCAGGCACAGCGAGAGAAGGAGAGCTTCCTGAAGGAGAGGAACAACCTGGAGGCGATGCTGCACAGGGTAGGAGGACAGCCAGGTTTTCAGGTGTGACTGTTCTCGCGTTTGAGCAGATTTCACATTCTCCTCGTTCCCCCCATCCCCGTCAGGAGAAAGAGAGCCTCGCCGCGCTGGAGCGAAGATATGCGGACCTCACCGGAGGGCGGGGTTTCACTCTGAGGGAGGTAGGTTTGATCGGCGGCGGTCAGGCAAGATGATGAGAGTTTCCCTTCACTTTAAGCCTCCTAAAGTGGGCGGGCTCATCTTCATTTTTTTTTTTTTTTAATGGTTGGGTTTCCCCTCCTTTGCTCGCCATAGGACACAGCCTCTCTAGCTGATGTGTGTCAGTCTTTTAGCAGCGGTTGCCATGACGCCACCTTTGCCCCGACTCCTCCTCCTCCTCCTCCGGTCAACTCTTGCGCCTTTTCCTCTCTTTTGCTCAAGAATGCCGAGGTACTCCGCCTTGACCTGCTCACCTCTGCTCCATCTCCTCAATTCCGTTGCTTCCTCTTGGTTGAAAAAAAAATGTCGCTGCATCCCAGGGAGGGATGGAGGACGACACAGGAATTCCGAGCTTAATCCATTAATGCTGTACTAACTTGTGTTAATGCTGAGTTTAACTGTGTGAAAAGTGTTTTCAGAGTCAATTTAAATCTTTTAACAAAATGTTGCATCGTGCTGCGCCCTAATCTGCCGATGAGAATCGCGACTAATTTGCAATGTTGTCTGACTGAAGTAACCTCCTAATTTGGCTGACCCGTCTCATGTTATGCCTCACCCTTTCTCTCCCCTCCCTCTCCCCCCCACATGCTGCTTTCCAGGGCTATGTCACAGTCAGTGAAATCAATGAACTTTACTCTCGGCTTGGGGGAGACCCCAAGCCCGCCCTTACCCCTACCCTCGCCAAAGCCTCTCCCGAGTCCGAGACAAACCCCTCCCCCGACGGCGACACGGAGGACGAGGTGGGTGTTGCTTCACCCACCCACAGAGGCGGCCGACAGTGTGTGTGTGCTTGAGAGTGTCGCTTTCCCCCCCACCCCAACCCCCCACCCTCAATTTCCCTCCTTCCTCTTTGGTTGTTTTGACGGTGTTCCTCTCTTCTCTTCAAAGCTCTGTCGCTCTTCCCCACCTGCCGACTGTCCCCCCTCTTCTTCTCCCGCCTCCCGTCTTAATCCCCGCCCCTCTTCCAAAGCCCCCTCTGTGCATTGGCCAGAGAACATGGTGACGTACAGAGACCCCTCCCCTCTCCCCGACTCCCCCCCACCTCCCCTTCCTGTCAAAAAACGCCGTCACCGACACAGGCAGGTAACGTGTGCGTGCGCCTATCAGCGAATGTGGGGTTTTTTTTTGTGTGGCAAATGCACCTCTCAACTTATTTACGGACTTTTAGACTTTATGGAATTCTGTCATAGTGCACAAAGAAGGTTGGTGTATCCAGCTGCAGTCCAAATCGGATTTTCATGGAAATGTACTATAAATAGACCAGAACGGTTTGTATTAATTCATTAATATCAGTGAAAAGGCCAGAATTTTTTTTTTTAACAATGCCACTAGATGGCACCAAAGTATTAGATCCTTACCCATAAAGATAACTAGTGATTTACCTTATCCTTAAAGAAGTGGGACAGTTTTTGTGTCTTGAATTTAATCTCAAATTAGATAAATGTCAATGATATGATAAGGAATACTCAATTAACAGTGCACCTGCCCTCCCTGTGCTGTGTTCTGTGTGTGTTTTGATCAGCATTTCCGAATGCTGGAGGAGAGGAAGAGATCTGAGAAAGACGGAGGATCCCACCTGAGTGACACTCTGCCCAGGAAGAGAACCATGCCCACCGCCACCCCCCAGTTCACGTGCGCAACACTCGGGCGCAGTTTCCCTACCAAGGTACACACACAAACACACACACACACGGGCATAGACGGTCATGTACACATTCACTATGGAGACCAGCAAATCATTTGCTCTCACAATTTTTTTCCCAGAATTTTGGAAGCGTGCAAATATTATACAATAATTTTTTTTGTTTGTTTTTTCTTGCACAGGCCCATCCACCCTTGGTGCAAAGCACAAGTTGTGGCAGCATTCTTCCCAGAATTCTCTCCTTATCCAACAAGGAAGCAGAAGCTCGGCGTCTGCAGAAAGGTGCGCACACACACACACACACACACACGCACACACAATCTTAACTCGTGCTTTCAAGGTGAGTTAATTGGCCCGATTTTTAATGTGATTTTCAACAGAATATTGTGTTTTATCAACACATCACTTGCAAAATAAAAATTTCTTTTAAATATTTGAAATTAAACAAGTGTGTCAGTAGAGTTCTTTTGTTGTCTCCTGGCCTTGAAGTTAAAAGTATTCATGATTAAAACATACAATCAACGTTAATGTGAACCGCTGGTGAAATAAACAAAGTGTTAATCTGCGAATACATTCATTGCTGTGGGAATAAAGAACCTCTGGCAGCTTTTTTTTTTCACAAGTTCATTTATCTTTATCCATGTTTGATGATAAAGGTTTCGAGCATCTGGAACGTTTTTGTTTAGGCACCTTTGAAGCTGCTTACTCTCAAAAACTGTATGAGCCCTCAATACTCAGCAGCTCACACATCCACAAACACGCTGACTTGAAAATACAGAGTAGAGCGTTGAGTTCAGGTTGTGTTTAGGTGCAGATAAATACACAGGAAGCGGGTGAATCACAAAGAGTATTCATGCGCCATTTCCCCACTTATTTGTATTTCAACTTCACTAAAATAAACTTTTTTTTTCTTTTTTTTTTCTTGGATTGCACCGTTTCTGATTAAATTGACTATTAGCGCTAACATATACACCACCAAGACAGCCGTACCCATCAGGGAGAGGGAGAACGCCCATCATATGCGCCAACATACAGCACGTTGTTTGCCGGCAGATGCTGCAGATTTAGCTTAATCAGAACTGCTACGTTCTACAGAGCAGTATTCCGAGACACTTGGTGTCTTTTAATAGTACTGCTGTTTTTTCCTGACCCTGGCACGTGCATCTGACCCCCCCCTGAGTCCCTCTGGTCCCTTGATCTGGCTCATCAGATGGGTGGGTCTGCCGCAACAGGGCGATGGTATCTGGTTGTGTGCATTCTTCCCGGTTCTTCCTGTGCCCAGAGGCCAAGTTCCTCCTCGTCTAAGTAGCTGCACCATAATTTGGACATCATTCCGCCCCTTTAGCTCAGAGGATGCCTCATTTTCCCCAGCAGACATCTCTGAACAGCCTGCGAACTGAACCGAGATGCACGTCACAGCTGTTGTGAGCTGCTGAAGCCATTTGGAGATATTTACCTGAAGTAGTCGCACCATATCGGTGTGGAGTTGTATTTTTATTTAATTTTTTTGAGCGCATTAGAGAGTGTCACACTGGCGGGACTCGTTGATCCAAAATTGAAGCCAGCTGGGCAAACTGTTGAGCCAGAGGGAGGCACGCAAGCAGGTATAACACCCGTGCGCGTGAATATGGAAGAGTAAGTACCGCTGATGGTATTGTATGCAAGTCATGCTACTGAAGCTAATGTGCTTTTCGCCCTCTCTCCCTCTCTCTCTCTCTCTGTGTGTTTGTGTGTGTGTGTGTGTGTCCAGGTCAGCCCAGCTCTCGAGCAGCCTCCCAGACCAACGTCTACCTCGATGCATTCGGTTACCGTGACAACCAGGCCTTCGACACAATGAGTGTGGATAGTTCAGACTCCATTGAAACCAGCATCTCTGCGTGCTCCCCTGACAATGTCTCCAGGTAAGCGTGTGTGCGTGCGTGCGTGTGTGTGTGTGTGCGCGTGTGCGCGCGCCTGCATACTAATGGAAAATAGAGAAACACAAAAATGTGACCATGTTTCTGACCGAAGTGTGTAACATAATTTTCAAGATTTTCAAAAGGAATACAAGAGAAAACCAACAGATCATAAGGAACTGATAAACTTAAACGTCCTCAGTGTTCTGTGTCGGGAATTTCTTGTTCTGGACTCTGAATGACAGGCTGAGAAGCTGAAATATGATGAGACAATAACCAGGAAACACCAAAGTGTCCCTTTGTGTTTATAATACAAAGCACAGGCTGTATGAAGGAGGTGGGGTGGGGGGTGGGGGATGGGGAGGGTTACAAAGTACAAGCAGAAAGTGAGTTAATGTAAAAAGTGTGTGCAGTTGCAATGCAGAGGTTTTCCCGCCTTCCATGGTCTCTGCGTTGAGAATGGGATGTGTAGAGCTGTGTGTGTGTGTGTGCTGAGTTAGGGGGTACTCCTGATTAGTCCGACAGGGGTCAGGTTACAGGAGACGGAAAACATAAAGTTGTGCATTGGTGTGTGTGTGTGTGTTTGCGGACCCTCGCAGTCAACCCCCCCTCAGGTTCAAATGGTCTGAGCAAAGCCAGCGTGGAGGTACATTTGGGGGTCCATCTGGACTGGAACCATGTGTGCGCGCTTTCCATCCCTCCTTTTTTTTTTTTTTTTTACAGTGGTTCCATCTGTCTTTTGTCCCCCCTCCCTTTGTTTCTCTGAATGGTATGGTCTTATTTCTGCCGTTGGGTTCTAAACCATTCGCAGATTGACCTTTCTGCATTTCCACATTCTCTCGGAGCGAGCTTTGCCTCCCTGATCCTCACCATGACTCCGGTTGCTCCTGCATGCGCTCAGTGTGGATTCGGGTGACTTGTGTTTTGGATCCTGGATCAGTCCCCAAGCCGGAAAAAAAACTGTTTATTGACGAAGGCGAATTAGGTTATTTCCATCTTTTTTTTTTTTTTTTTTGGGAAGCCAGTGATGTGTCTTTTCTGGAAATACAAAATAGCGATCCAGTAGTCCAGTTTGAGAGCAGCTGGTGGATGGTGACGATGAGTGTGGTTCCCTCGCACCGACCCAGGTAAGAGAGGAAGAGCGAGGGAGGATGCTTTGAGTGAGTAGTTTAGGTAAATGTTTGTGTGGGTAATGCTAAGAATTGCGCGCGTGTGTGATGCACAGTGAAAGCGGCTGCGGTGTGATAATTACCTGACTGCTGTCCACTATTGTAATCGGTACAACATCAGACTCTTACATCTTTACTGTGCTACACAAAGACAAAAATTAACATTTAACTCCTTGGGTTGTGAATAACCGTGTCGACTCCTGACTTTTCTTAATGCAGCTCTCGGTTCCATCTCGGTCTCGTTGGCGCTTAGTATTGAAAGGGAGGGATGACAAACCGAGCTCGGCGACCGGCAGAATGCGTTTGATGTTCCTGGGAAGGATGTGGAGTCGCTGCTGCGGGATAGATTTGGTAGCGAGCTGGGAACTGCTTCAGCAGCATCACAACATGCTATTAAAAATGTGAGAGCGGCACGTTGGCAGCGTTCCCCCCTACC
>CAAKHG010033131.1:0-15686 GCA_901007715.1 Dactylopterus volitans
CCCCATCCGTGTCATCCAGCCGGGGGCAGAAAAAACCCGAAGGCTGCAGCACCACGCTCAAGACACGATATTCCGGGCGAGCATCTGCGGCGCGCCGAGGCGCTGCTCTGCGCTCTTGAAAAAGAAATGATACAAGTATGTCACTCGCAGCAGACTTTGTTCTGCTTTCAGCTCACACTGGGGCCGCCCTGGTGATGCACTCGCTCAGTCTCCTCTGTGGCCTCCGAGCAGGTCCTTCCTCCGACAAAGGCCTGAACATCACATCTCAATTAAAGTTTGAAAGCGGAATAAAAAATAAAAAAAAAAACAGAACTTTTTTTTTTCTTTTTTTTTTTAATGCCATACTCAACACAAGAATGAGGGCAACTTTTTTCCAATTTAACCCTCATGCATTACTATGGACATTTTTTGGGAAATCTGGCCACCATTTTGTTTGTGGCACTTGTCTCTTGACCAATTTTGGAATTTTAATTTTTCTATCAGATCAGTTAAACGCACACGTTCTTAAAATAGCCTATGAAGCTCAAGAACAAACGTAAAAACTAATGAAATGATGAGCATTTCACGCAGCCGCCTATTATTGGGAAGCAGCTGATTTTAGTGGTGAACGGCAAAAATGACAAATTTTTACTATTTTTCTCCTCAAAAATGAAACCCTAAAATCACAGAATGCATGATTATATTTGTGTAATGGCTATTAAAAAAAAATATGGTTTTAATGGGACACATCTGTCCTTGAATGACTTGAGGGTAGTAAATTTTAAATCAGAGGCTACAAAAAACAACAAAAAAAACAAACTAATAATACATTAAAAGTCAGTACTTTGGCTAATCCTTGACAGATTCAAGATTGGTTAAAAAATAAATAAATCCCCCAGCCACCAACCATTTGTTATGTGGAAAATAACTCATTTGTGTTTGTTTGTTTGTTTGTTTGTTTGTTTGTTTTAAATAACAGTAATCAAACTGGCATTTAAAGGGTTAAAACCTTCGAAATGTCTTAAAGTTTGGCAGTTTTGACCAGAGATAAAGTTTTTTTAATAGATTTATGCAGAAAAAAACATAAATCATGTAATGTTTTATAGCAGTTTTTGGAAGTGGACATTTTTGTCGTCTTTTGACTTAAGATGGTAGTTAATTGGAATGATGCCTGATGGTTTGAACTACATTTCTGACATATACACCTGAAACATTTTAACATACATTTGCAAACAAAGTATAGTGTCAGAGCTTCAGGGGCGCCTTTAATCAAAGCTGCAGCAAGGAAGTATTTTATCTTAAGATAAGCATTTTTTAAAAATTGGATACTGACTTGGAAAAAAACAACTGCGGCTGTCATCGATCGCAACCCAAAATGCCCGTCGGAGTGCTGGAAGCTACCTGGGAATTCTAAGTGCGCACGTCATGGCAGAGGAGAAAAGACCAAAGTTGACGCAGGAAGGAAAGAAGAGGAGAAAGAGAGGTGGGATGACCTCCCGCCGCTGATGGCGACTGCCTTTTAATGGCCAAGTGCTCCAGATGTTCAGTCACAGACGGCGAGCAGAAAGGACGACACGACGGGAGCAAAGGTCCTCCCGATTCTGCTCGCCTCCGTCCCAGCAACAGCGTCTGAACAAGCTCTCGCCGAAACTGAACTCCTCGTTGCTCTTTCAATGGCCTTCAACTCAAATGTTCTACAGTTATGAAGACATCCGTCAAATACTCAGTTGTGCTCTGTTTGAATTATGAACTGTACGTCTTTGTTTCTTTGCAGCTCCCAAGAGAATTTTGAATATTTTAGTGACCTTTGGTGGGGCAATTAGTATTTAGCTTTTTATTTAAAGCTTAAACAGTTCCATCATGCATCTTTTTGTCGATTGATTTGATGGCTGACTAGATCCTAGAGTTCTATTCCACACTGCCGGCAATTCACATTACTCATCTTGGATCATAATCACTGAATCACTGCCATAATGTAGCTACGCTCATGGCTTTTTAGAGTCTCCTCTCTTTTTATATACAGCAGCATCTCACTGTATTAATCAAATGAGTCTATAAAACCACATTTGGTGAAGCGGAAAATGAAGATACAAATTGTGAGAAACACTGCTAAGAGAAAAAAAAAAAAACATTTGCATTTTAATTGTCATAGACGCAGAGTTTCTTTAAATGTAAACCAAGGACTTCTGTTGAAAAAATTAGAAATAAAAAAAAAACAACAACTGAAATAAACAAGCGGAGGGTTAAAAAAAATAAAAAAAAGAAGAAGAAAACAATAACCATAGATAACAAGAAACAGTAGGAAAATACAAATGATGCTATTCTCAGGAAAGGTAAAGTAATGCAGCCTCATTAAATTTAAGAAACTTATTCTGAAGAATAAGAGCTTCTAATACTTCCTCAACATATTTGCATCAGGTTGCATCAGTCACCTGAAAAACTCATTGTATTTATTCCAAGAAGTCTTTCATGTACAATAGGCAATGCGGTATAATTCAAAAACGCGTCGCGAGTCAGGTGACATGAAAGACCTGCAGAGACAGCTTAGCCAGTCTGTTTGCTGTTCAGTGAAAAACTGCATTAAAACGCAAAACCGGAGAGCGGCTTAATAGAGGTGCGCGTCGCCGTGAATTATTTCCGTTCCCCGTGCACCTGCAACGTCATTTATTCAAACGGTGCGCATCAGTTTGATGCAACACCGCGGCAATCATCCCTCATTGACATGCACGTTTCCATCTCAATCCGCACCGGCTATGACAGTTCAAGCCTATTTCGGTAACAGACGACATCGGATGACACAGATGATTCAACCGGCTGACAAGCTCAGCGAGCTGCCGCGGCGCCGGCGGCCCGCCGAGAGGCGCCAGTTCCCGTCCGTTTATTCCGACGGGCCCTCCGGTGAGCGTCCGTCCACGTGGGGGCCGAATGGCAGCGCGAAGCCTTACATGGCAGCAAAATCCCACTGGAGCTAAATGTGCTCATCCAAGCAATTTCACATGTAATGAAGTTGTGTTTTTTTGTTTTTGTTTTTTTTATCTACGGCAGTTTTGGAACAAAAAATTGCTCCCTTTCACTTGCTGCTGGCTGACATTCTTCCCTCATCTCTCCATCCCTCCATCCATAACCCTTCCTCCCTGCACCCCCTGGTCCTCAATTCCCATCCTGTTCCTCGCCTCTCACTGCAGTCCAATTCACAATAATGTGCACTTTTTTTTTTCGCATCTTAACCGTGAAATCGGTTACTGGTGGTCCATGAGCGACCACTGGCCTGCGAGGTGACATGGAAACTCATGTGTGTTGTTTTTTTTTTTTTTTTAAATCAACTCGTATGTAAAATCAAAACTTATTTGAACTGGCCGTTTTGCGGCGTTGTCGGACTCAAACAGTGTCGCTGACAGGCTCGCGACATCACAGCCGTTTTAATACCAAGGTAACCGTGACCCTGCCCGGGACCTCGGGAATGTGTGAAGCGTCCTGTTCCCTCGCTTTGGTATCGCTTTGAACGTTGAGCTTAATTATGGATCGGCGGCTTGGGATGGGGTCACTTAAAACCAGATGAAACCTCTGACAACTGGAAAGATGCAACGGCCTGATGCAAATGCAAGTATTTGACATCGCTGTCGAGTCCCAGGACGATGGTTTAATGTTAGCAAGGCGGTGCTCCATCAGTGTTTGATAGGTTCGGTGGTCCTTGGTCTCAAAGAGTTTGAGAAACACTGCCTTAAATGCATGGATTGGACCCTACACTCTTCCATAAGTGGGTCAAAAATGACCCGTATCAGAATCAATGCGTTTTAGCACCATTTCTGTATTTTTTTGTTTTTTTAAGAGTGACCATTTATGCTTTATATTGTACATACAAGAATGATTTCATGTTTGTTTTTCACTTTTTAATATTTGGAACATTTTGAATAATAACTGAAAAAGAAAAGTGATCGCACAGAACGCAGCAATACAAAAATATCAACAAAACATAAATGATTATTCTTAACAAAAATTCTAATACGGGCCGTTTTTGACCCACTCATAGAAACTTGGGGTAGGAATACAAAACAAAAATTTCTTAAAATGTATGAAAGGTATTTCAAAATTTTAATTGGCACCATAACAAAAACATGTTTTTGAGTAATACCTGGAATGTCATTATGAAGATATTGCAAGAAAACAACCTCACCGGGGTCATTTTTGACTCAGTTATGCATTGAGTGGTTACATCCATCTTTATACGCACTGTTCGTTTCGAAGAATAAGTTAAGAAAAAGGTTAAGTTGCTAAGCGCTGAAGCCGGAGCCGCATACAGAGACATAATGCTGAGGATGTATTCATGTGCAGCAGCAGCGTGTGATGAGCCGGGGTTCAAAGGTAGCAGAATCCCCGGGGAGCGAGTTTCACCTGGAACAGCGCGTACGCCGACATCGGTTCTGGCACACGTCCATGGAGGGAACATCGCCGCTTCTACATCTGCGGCCTGAGAGGCTTCACTCTCATTGAGCCGTGTGGAGGCAGCGGGAGCCAATAACAACGCAGTTAGAAAAACGTGTGTGCGTGTGAAACGGGGGAGGGGCGGGGGTGGGGGGGGGGTCCCACCGGAGCGCCATAATACACCGTCTCTCAAGCAAACGCAACCCCGACTGCTGTGTTTGAAAAGAATCAAGCGAGAGATAGTGTATTAGCATGGCGCTTTGTTCCGTCAAAACCTGATTCCAGCTCACACGCCACGCCGCTGCCGTCTGGCTCGGCTTTCTGGCAGCTCTGCGCGCCGAGGTTTTACCTGGCAGTGCTAATTGGCGCTGCCCCGGCTGCAAAAGCCAAAATTCCATGCTCCAACTGTCTGCGTTTTCACCCGAAAGTAACCAATCATTTTGCTCGTTACTGCCCCCTCTCTACCTTCTTGTTTTTTTTTCTTCTCTCCATTGTGCTCCTGAACTTTGCGTGCGTCAATTAATCTTTGGCTCTGGCTCAGTCTGACGTTTTTAGAATGGTTCTCCCAAACGGCAGCGCTGTACTTGGAGGGATTCGTGCGCAGTTAGTCTTTCCGTGCTACCTTGAGATGCTTTTGTGTGTAATTATTGAAACGGAACACACTTCACTTCCTCCCGCCGTTTCGGTGGGCGACAGCATTTCGAGTGTGTACTTTTTGTGTAGGCCATTATCGAAGACAACAGCGGCGCAGCTGCGCACACGGGGAACTCTGCATTAATCTCACAAGACTATTTCTATTTCCCATTAACACGATGTTCTACCACCGGTGAAGCTTCATTTTAGTGCTCAGTTGTTAATCAAACACCTGAAGTGGAAGTGGCATAGGCAGAAATATTCCTACTCAAAGCACTTCCGGGTACATGCCTGGCGAATGTGGTTTAGTTTTCAAGTGTAGGGTGCATTTGAGAATAAACATCCACCTTTTAAAAGTTACATTTGAGCACCATTCAAAGCCAATTTAATATTCATACTGGTTAAAAAAAAAAAAAAAATCCTGAAATCTGTAATTCCAAATTGTTTAATACGAGACGTTTTCTCCTCTCCACACTTCTGGTTTGAAACAGCTCACTCGTACTGTCATTGATGTTAATGTCACAAGCGCCGTCGCTCTGACAGTTAATGACGAGCCTGTCGAAACGCTGTCCCCAGTTTGTTTACCGGAGTTTGAGGATTTAATAACACTGCAGAGTCCCGCTGAGGACAGACTTTGTTTTTTCCTGCCGTATGAACACCCAAAGTTATTGACATGAGCGCATTGCGTTTCAAAGTCTTTATTTCAAGCTTCAACCAAAACATGTGCTATCCTCAAGCCAAATTCTGGGTGAACTTAACGCTTTGACGATTTTAAACTCCACACAACACAACACGTTAGCCCACCGAGCACGTCGCCACATGCTAGCTACGTTTGCTCCGACCGATGCTGACTGGTTTTCAGAAGTATTAAACAAAAGGTGTTGGAATGTAGTCTCACTGTGGGGGGAAACTGCCTTCAAAGTGAAATCCTTTTCGCTGGGCTTATCTCCATTTCGGTTGAAATACACGGGATATGACAAATACCCAGAAAAAAAAACAAAAAAAAAAATCAGCCGTGTCAGTAGAATCCTCTCACGATCTGGTCTACTTCCTGGAGAAACACACTCAGTCTTTGTCGTGACTTAACAGAGATGATGTCTAGTCCCCGTTGAGGCAGCTAGCCGACGACAGCTAGCGCTTTTAGAGTACACAAGAGAACTTCTAAAACAAAAAACGATAAAACACTTAACTGGATCACCAGCTTGATCCGCTAAACTGCTAATTACGTCCGCTAAACTCACGTGCGTTTTTAAGCTGGTAACACTGCCTCACTTTCTCCTCGCAGAAATGGAGGATGAAGCCGGGCGACACATGACGCTGCCATCGCCCTGAAAGGAGGATTCAATTCCGGTGAGTTGCAATAAACTTTTGCCAACTTTTCGTGCAACTTCAAACATTCGCTTCATCATCCAGTCAAAGATTGCACGCAACACATTTTAAAGGCTTAAAAATCAAAATTATTGTATTTGGGACTTTTTAGGAACTCACAGAATTGCCGTTATCCACCCCTGACAGGATAAATACAGGACTATTTAATTGATCACATTCACATTGGAGAAGCTGCCAGCTTGAACTTGTTTTGCCACAACATTAGATGCTATACAAGCATGGGCAAGAAATGAGCCAAAGGTCATTTGTGTAACTACCAACAGGCCTCCTTTCAGTAGGAAATTGCATAATTATTGAATGTTCCACCCAAATTGAACAGAGGAATAGAGGAGCTTCCTCCGTGAGCATCAGGGACTTTAATCATTTTCCCTCATACACCCTCAGGCAAACTCTGCGGGTTATCAGGATAAATTACCAAGCCCCACATTGGCAACACACTGAAAGCCTTTTCCAGAAAGAGCCCAGACATTTAAGAGCTTCATTACTTCCTAAATGGAGAAAAAAGTGGCGTGGCTCATGAAAGGTTGCATTATTAGCGTTCTTACCCAATTTTTTTTTTTTTTTTTCCTTTTTGCAATGATGAAACAGCTTTGTGTGATTTTTTTTTGTTGTTTGTTTCCCACGGGGCTCGTGCTCAGGTTTGCTACTTACCAATCATTTAAAATGTCGTGCAAAGTGGTCACTCTGACATGGGTTAAAGTATTCTGTTGGGAAATAAACAGCCTGCGGTCATGAGATCTGATGCAACGACCCTCGCGCAGTTTGAGGCCCGCGCCGGCCGAAATGACAGTAACATGGCAGGTACCGTTTGCTCAAGGCACGTCAGTGCACTGATGATGATTTCGTCTTTAACTGGGGACACACCTTAATTTTATTTATTTATTTTGCCCAATTTTACCCGCTCAGTCGGGCAGAGTCCGCACCAGTCGGCACAAGTTGGGGGCGGTCAGCGGGGGCTGGCTGGCACAGGAATCTGTTAGCGCGTGAGGAGAAGACGCCCGACCTCCCTCGTAGTCAAACATGCGTCGAGTTTCTCCACCGACTCTGGACGCAACCGAGCAGTGTGTGTGCTGATTGCTGACCCAACTGCAAGCGCATGTTGCCAAAGGCCAGTGACAAAGAGTGGGCGGGACACAGGAACTGTTGTCAGAGGACGCCATTCGCTCACCTTCCGACTCCTTCGGCAGTAAGAAAGAGTCGATACTGGCAATGTCGACTCCTCCACAGCTTAACCCGTAAATATTTTTTCGTCTTATTGGATTTCTCAGGCCGGCGCGCTGCGGAAACAGCAGCGGCGAGCCGCTTTTGTCGCCCATGTTTGTTTAGCCTAAACTGTTACTCTCATCGAGACGTAGGTGTTTGCGTGTGAGTGGTGAGCTCGGGTGGCCTCAGCTGGTTTGACAAATCATGTCGTCGGTGATCCCTCGCCAGGCGCGGTCGCTAAACGCACGATCCCCCGTCTTTCACATGTCATGAAAGGAACCAGTCGGTTAGTGCGAGCTGAAAATCTTTTCAAAAATTGCTGACCACTGTGAAAGTCTTGTCGTGTGTCCCCAGCTTAAGGGGCTCTGCTCACGGCGGGGTCAGCAGATCTCGCTTTCTGCGTCGAATGTTGCTCCAGCTGAACCAACAACCCGCGGGGCAACAGGTTGCGCCTCCACAAAAACTCAGCATTGCGGAGGAACCACCGAAAAGAGCCAGCCTGTAAGCTAGTCCTAGCAGAACTTTAAATCCAAATGCCCTAACTGGACACTCCGAATATGAGGGGAATGGTTGTTTTCAATTTGAGACGCCGACGGAACGAAGTGAGAACCGAGATAACCGTGGAATTAACAACTGCATCTGTCATTTGCAATCTTGGATTAGTGCAGGATTTTCACAGAGGATGATGAGAGGGAAAAAAAAAAAAAAAAAAATTCACTTCAATGACAGCCAGACCGTTCAGAGTTAGTCGTGTGTTGAAGCTATATTGTTTAATTAAAAAAACAAACCAAAAAAAAAAACAGTTTGTCAGCATATGTGATCAATGTTTAAAGTCTGTGCAAGTCATTCCGTTTTATGCTCATGCGGCAGAGCGGCTTGGCTTTGCAGTATTTACCCCGGTAAGCGTTATTTGGCTCTTTGTGTCCGTTTTGCAGTTTCCCTGCGAGTGATTAAATTGATTGTAAGTCCTTTGGTGCACATAAAGTAAAATGGGCAAACAGGTTCAAGTCAGACTAATAATGATATTGAGGAGTGGGTGTACAAAGCAGCGGGGGGGAAAAAAAAAATCATTAACCCTTTTACCTTGCTTCAGCTGCAGGTCCTGAAGGTTGAGGTTGTTTGCTATCCCTCTGAAGCAATATTACTATTCTTTTTTTTTTTTATTTGATCATGCACATTAGAAATTGGTATAGGAAGAAAACCACTAAATCACAAAAAAAAATGCATTAATCAGTAATGGCTCCTCACACACACACACACACAAAAAACAACAAACTAAATTATCTATTAATGGCTTGATCTGAACGACCGCCATGGAAATACGTCAGAAATAGCATCTTAATGAATATCAAAGCTTTTAAGGTCTTAAAAAAAAAAAAAACCTGGCCTCCATTAGCGCACGTTCAGGTTCACCGATCCTCAACTCTATTTTGAGCAGGATCTCTTTTTTTTTTTTTTTTTTTTTTTTGGATCGGTTCGAGATTTTTGACAATGTATTCGCGCTCTCTGGGTTCAGGGAGGCACGGCGCCACTCTGATGTCGTCTCATGAAGACATCCTCTAAGAACACAGAGAGCAGTGTGAGTGCGAGGCGCCTCCCCAGTCAGACAGACAACAGAGCTCGCGATGCCTGACGTTCTGCTTCCGCCGAGCAGTCAGACTTCATTTGCACCAGTCGCGTGACTTCGCCGGCGCTCGCTCCAGGTATGTGACCTCAGGTTGCCATTGTCAAAAACGGGGAGCGTGCCGACTTGGCTCGCAATTCCCACGCCGGCATGGGAATCGAGGTGCGGGCGCAACCACCTTTGAAAGAGGCAGGAGGATTTTGGCCGACTTTATTTCCAGTGCTTAAAGAAGGCCCCGTGAAGAAGATACGCTTGTGTCAAAATGTCAGCTCACCGAAGGAAGTCGGTGCTACCGTAATGTCACGTTCCCCCTGCGAATTTGAAAAGTTTTATGCTTGTTTGCCGCCTGCTTTTCAAGGTGCCATGCTTCTGTCAAGGCCACCTTCCCATTCACGGGCACACTGTTTCCTGTCTGCATCAGTGTAGTTTAGTAGTAAGTGCAGCTGAGGGTGACGGGGAAGCATTAGATTTGCGGAATTCAGTACAAATTTCAGCCCGTTGCGTTTAGAACTCTTTTGAACTCATAGCATTACGGTGTTGGAACGTTTCATCAATCTCGAGCGGGTACTCAAAGTCTCGTGGCACTCCACCTGAGAACCCTGATGGCAGAGTGAGATGGAAAGTTTCTGAATCGCTGAGGTCAAGAGGATGCGGGGTAACACAAAAGTCTGCGCAAAAAGTGGTCCCAGTTCATTCAAACTGAAAAATTCCAAAGGAGAAAATGATAACTTTAACCTGCTGGTCGGGCCAGAGGAAAAATAGGGGGGTAACCGTAGTCTTTCATGCTTTGAGCACCTTGTAAATGTGAACCAAATTTGATCAATCCAACATTTTATTAAAGTAAAACACATTTTGTCTTCAATGGGGGACCAAACACCATTCCTAAAGCTATGCCAAACAGCTAGAATGGCTAAATCTCTTCGGCAACGAGGCTGTAGTTATTATAGTGAGGAATTACATGCAATCATTCCGTGGTGTATAATTGTATTACCTGAACCATCCATGACTGCAAATGCCAAAGACTCCTCAAAACAGAAGAGGGTAAGGCGACCAAAAGGCAGCTCAAAACTCAGTAAAGAAAATAAATAATCACTTGAAATGAGAGCATAGGAATACTTCATATTTGGTACAACTGTATTATGTTTTTGCAAACATAATCTGGGTAACTGCAAGCAAATGTTTCCTCCATGTATGTTAATTTACAACCCGCTAAACACGCAAGTAAGCCGCAAGCAGACTGAATATTCAATTAGTCAATTGACTATATTCATAGAGTTTGTGGGACTAAAAACAAAATCCATCTACATATTTTGTGCTCTAGCATCTGGTGGAAAACAAGGCGGGATCCTCTTTTTTGTCTGACTAATCCGGCCGTTTATCTGAAGAATCAGCTGCTCACAAAGAAGAGAGTCAACTTGCCCGAGCAGTTTCTCGACGGCAGAATGGAGGCATAACAGAATCAAGCAGCCTGGCGGTCGCGTCAGACTCACAGAGCAATCTCCCTCCACCAAATCCCTGCAGCACAATTCAATTCCATATCACTGCAGGCCAGGGGCACCCCGGACGTAATCTGACAGCCATGAAAGGTTGGCTCGGCGAGTGCAAACTCTTTCAAGTCCACGATATTAAGGAAAAATTCTTGCGATTGGGACGACATGAGGATAAATATTAATAAAATGAAAATAAATCAAAATGTAAAATAAATAAATACACAAATTAAATAAAAAGCATGGTGGAGTATCTGAGAAGCACGACAACACAGATGTTCAGTTGGTCAGCTAGTGGGACCTCCTCAGGCGGGTTTTTCCTCACATGCTGCGACCTCAGCAGCGTGGTCACCTTTGGTACTTTTTCTGGACGGAGCTTGCCAGGAGCCGCGTGATCCCGTGGAGCTGGCTCACCACGCAGGCCACGACGCGCGCGGCCAAGCAAAGATCGCCGGCAAAGTCAGATGTAAAATGTTCCAGCCGGTGTCGAAAGGGTGAACGCAGGCGCCGTGATCTTAGCAGACCGGTTTTGCAGCCCGCAGGACTGCGTACTTCCCTGGTACGGCAGGCGAAAATCACATCCAGTGTTTCAGATTCACGTTTTCCAGGATGTTTCATTTCCTGCCGCCCCTGACTTACCTATCAGAGCTGCGAGCGGGCGAGCAGAAGGGCAGAGATCAGTTCTCGGATTACTTTTCGACGTAAGCAGCTGAGCAAAGATCAGGAGTGACTGAGGTACGAGCTTCTGGTCAAGTCACTAAATGTTTTATAGATCCGCAGAGAGGCGTCTCTATGGTGAACTTGATGACAGTCGTTCGGCCGTTGCTTATGTGCATTCACTTGATAAAAAAAAAAAAAAAAGAACTTGCAAATAATTATAAACACGCAAAAGTTTGGTGGCCTGCCCCCGGTGGTCAAAGGACCTCAGTGCACATGTTGCCTCAACATGTGAGGCAACAAATGTGTGCATTTCAACTGCAACCACAATGCTCTCCTAAAACTTTAAGAATATAAAAATGTAATGCATGTAATAATGTAAATAATACAATGCAATAATAATAATAATAATAACAATGCAAATAATATGTTTCGGACCATAGTGTAGACTGTTGACACATCCGACTCTTTGCAAATGAGGAACTCGCGTTTGCAAATGTGGGTTAAGAGCTACCCGGTGCTTGTTTGACCCAACCATGATCCCGGCCCACCTGCGCAAAATGTACTGTAGGCTTATGTCGACATAAGCCATGATCGTCTCATACTGACTGATAGTTTGACTTCATCTGTGCCAATCTATGAAAAAGACTGGATAAAACTGTGGCCTGTGGGGGAAAAAAAATGCTTTTGTCAAATCAAATGGTGCAAACTCCATGTGGAAGTTTGAACTTTTTGGAACTTTGTCCGATCCGAGGCCTGCAGGGCTCAGGCTACTCGATGTTTTGTTTTTTTGTTTTTTAATCTGGCATCCTGTTCAAGGGGTAAATGTGTAAATGTCCCTCCGAATTCAACCAGCTGGTGGCGCTTGAGTGCGCAGATGTGAGACCGTCAGTGATCAAAATCTCACAGCTTTTTACCGTACTGTTCTAGAGGCCGCCACGGCAGAGGGAAGGCGAAGGGAAGCCCTGGCGTGTCTGTGCGGTTTTACTGCTTGATCTCCAGCTGGAGGCGATGAGGACGGGTTGACTAGAAAAGTTATAAAGTGTCACGTAACCTTAAACTTAGTGCAGAACAAACTACAGGCACCTACTTTGGCTAATTTCCATGTAATATTTTCTGAGGAAAACATTTCCTAACCCCTCACTCCACCTAGTCTCATGAAATTTGGCCCAGTGGATTTTTCATGACCACTCTGACCGAAGGGCCCCGTCAATACCAGTGTAAATATAAATATATTTTTTTAGCTGTATTAAAAGGCTCTAGAAAAAAATGTAATGGGTTCTTCTTGACTCACGCTACATCCCCCCCCAAAAAAGTTTTGTGAAAAACAACCTGGTTAAAGTAATCCAGTTAGGAAACAAAGCAAAAGATATGGCCAAAACCACAAGCCGCTTGCCGGAGTCAGTAACATCAGAAAATTCATAGATGTTATTTATCTCCATGTCATATTCAGCATCAGTTTTCGCTCGTTTAATAAGACCCATATTACGTGAGTAAATTGATTCTGATGCCGAGTAGTGTCATGCGAGGTTGCCCTCTTCAACCTATGATCTCACACTGTAAATGAATATTGATTGTGTGCACATCAGAAATTGCACATAGTACATGGAGTCTCACGGGTGATTAAAGTTTGCTTAATTTCATGAGATATCGATGTGTTGACGGGGTATTTTTAAATAATTGCAACCCAGCCATGAATAAATGGAAGTATCGCCCCTAAAGAAAGATTATTCTTTGCAGTCTGTAAGCACACAGTTGTATCTGCTCGGCAGTGGCTTAAGTGTGTGTTTTAATGGCACTCCAGGAGATGGTTTGGGAAAAAAAAAATGGGGAATATTTCAAGGACTAATGGCACTCTTGCCTCGAAAGCTCCCCCTGAGAAAGCTGCCCGAAGACCAATAAGAAGGAGTGAGATTAAAGAATGAATATTTAACATCTAAAGTACCTTCAAACTCCACGTTTCAGATCGACCTCACGTTTAAATGGTGCCATCATGTCGCTGCTGAAAGAGTTCGCTGTGGGGAAGTCCTAAATTAGCTCCGTTTCTTTTTAATTCTTTTTTTTTTTTTTGGGGTTTATTTTTGACCCGTCAGCACTATTTGAATTTGCACTACACTCCCCTCACTCAATATAATTTAATGTCAGTTGTCCAAATAAGCAAAAGTCACCTTGTCCACCGCCCAGCTATCTGCAAGATCATCAAAGCGGCACGTCCTTGTCAGTCTTCCAAAAGGTCAGATTAGCTTTGTCAACTGCCTCCATTTGTCAAAGCGGCGATTCCCACGAATGGGCTCCTCGCACGGATATCGTCACCGAGCGCTGCCTCTCTCGGCTCCCCTCTTTCACATCCTTGCCGGAATTACTCAACAAAAAGTGTGATCATACGGGGTAAATTTAAGAGGAAACGTTTTTGGCGCGACCCGCGTAGACGTCGCGATGACCTTCATTGAGCGCCAGCGAATCGGGGTCCGCGTGGCCGCGTGCGCTCACTGCCCCGCATGTTTCTGGAGGTAGCTGCGCTTCAGAAACAGCTGATTCAAATGAAAAGGTCCTGAAAAGGCTTCGGCGGAACTTGCCGACGACCCGCAAGTCGCAGAGACATCTCAGACATGCTGGTTAGAAGATCCCTAGAACCAGGATTGGGAAACACTGGCTACAGGCTGTAAATCTGTTAGAGGAAGTCAAGATGAATTCTATTGCAATCGTAAGGTGATGGAAGACTGGCATATATACAGTATAGTAAATATAAGAGATTTGCTGATAAGTTTACGTGGGGTGCAACAGTTCAGATAAAATAGAACTAACCCCCCCCCTCCAAAAAACATCATATTGTTTTCTTGCCACATCATTTTTATGCTCAATGTGAAAGTACTTGTGACAAAAGAATTTGACAAAAACACACTTGCAAATTGCACAACAATTCAGTGTGTTGAGGATAATTAATTAGTGTATGCAGATGATCAGCCAATGATGGTTCGTGCTCCCAAACTGAGTCCCTGATGGTCGAGCAGGCTGTCATGAAGTTGATGAATAAATGCTTGAGAGAAGAAAGACACTGTGGAAGTAAGTTTTTTTTTTTTTTTAGCTATTGATCTATTAAGGGTTGTAGAACGACGACATCATCATCATCACTGTGAAGTGAGGACACGGCAGTCGTATTCTTACCGGTCTGAATCTCAGCAGGTAATACAGCCATTACTTTCTTCAGTTTCCCATTCCATTCCTGATAGAAAAAAGGTTTTACACACCGCCTCCCAAAATCTGACAAGCAAATGCATTCGCGCTGGAGGAACAAAATCAAGTTCCCCCATAACACAAGAAGATGCAAGATTTCTTTGTCTGAAATGGGAAAACAATTTCATCACACACACACTGATATTCTGAAGGGTTTGCCCCCCCCCTCCATCAACTCTCCAACCCATCTGGTAATCCCCTTCCCGTGCAGCACTATTTGGTTGATTTTAATTTATCGTGGCCCCCCACCCCTCGACCTCCCCGCTACAAATCCCTGTCATGCTACCCAGCCTCCCCAGCACCCCCCAACTCATCTGTCAGCTGTCCAACATAATTTCCCAGTGGAGACGAGTCTCCCCCTCTGTGGTGACAAAGATCAGACTTTCTGACCCTTGTCTTGTAGCGCTTCCATAAAACAGTACAACTTTGGGCGACTGTCACCGAGAGTGAAGCGCACGATGTCATTCACGCTGCCGGTTGCTACGATGTTCAGATTGTTGCCGTAACTGCACTGAAACGGCTGCTTTTGATTGAGAAAAGGAGAAGTGGCCGACTGTCTAGTTGCAGTGTCCAAAAACATGTTAACCCTCGCTCATCACACACACACACACACACACGCTGAGATTCAAAAAATGGGACATTTTTGTCCTGTAACGACTCAAGAGGGTAGTAGAATTTTAAATCTGATGCAACACAAAAACTAATAATGCATCAAAGTCAATATTTTAGCTAATCTCTGACATATCCAAGAGTGATTTGTGTTTCTTTTACTTTTTTTTTAAATTCAGGAATATTGCCGATACATACAGTTGAGTACAACCGATAATAGATCAACCAGCAATGCTCCATTCTTTTCTTCACCAACAGCAACAACAAAAAAGACAATAATGACACACACAAGGAAAAAAAAAAAAAAAAAAAGCACACATATTCTTCCGCTCCCCTTGACTTGTCCCACCCATGAGGTCAACTCTCACACACAGCGATAATAGTTCCCTTTTTATACAGCGTACATCAGTTACACAATCACTAGAGACATCACAAAAATAGTCAAGGAC
>CAAKHG010033132.1:0-15108 GCA_901007715.1 Dactylopterus volitans
TTATGGATGGAGAGATGAGGGAAGAATGTCAGCCAGCAGCAAGTGGAAGGGAGCAATTTTTTGTTCCAAAACTGCCGTAGATAAAAAAAAACAAAACAAAAAAACACAACTTCATTACATGTGAAATTGCTTGGATGAGCACATTTAGCTCCAGTGGGATTTTGCTGCCATGTAAGGCTTCGCGCTGCCATTCGGCCCCCACGTGGACGGACGCTCACCGGAGGGCCCGTCGGAATAAACGGACGGGAACTGGCGCCTCTCGGCGGGCCGCCGGCGCCGCGGCAGCTCGCTGAGCTTGTCAGCCGGTTGAATCATCTGTGTCATCCGATGTCGTCTGTTACCGAAATAGGCTTGAACTGTCATAGCCGGTGCGGATTGAGATGGAAACGTGCATGTCAATGAGGGATGATTGCCGCGGTGTTGCATCAAACTGATGCGCACCGTTTGAATAAATGACGTTGCAGGTGCACGGGGAACGGAAATAATTCACGGCGACGCGCACCTCTATTAAGCCGCTCTCCGGTTTTGCGTTTTAATGCAGTTTTTCACTGAACAGCAAACAGACTGGCTAAGCTGTCTCTGCAGGTCTTTCATGTCACCTGACTCGCGACGCGTTTTTGAATTATACCGCATTGCCTATTGTACATGAAAGACTTCTTGGAATAAATACAATGAGTTTTTCAGGTGACTGATGCAACCTGATGCAAATATGTTGAGGAAGTATTAGAAGCTCTTATTCTTCAGAATAAGTTTCTTAAATTTAATGAGGCTGCATTACTTTACCTTTCCTGAGAATAGCATCATTTGTATTTTCCTACTGTTTCTTGTTATCTATGGTTATTGTTTTCTTCTTCTTTTTTTTATTTTTTTTAACCCTCCGCTTGTTTATTTCAGTTGTTGTTTTTTTTTTATTTCTAATTTTTTCAACAGAAGTCCTTGGTTTACATTTAAAGAAACTCTGCGTCTATGACAATTAAAATGCAAATGTTTTTTTTTTTTTCTCTTAGCAGTGTTTCTCACAATTTGTATCTTCATTTTCCGCTTCACCAAATGTGGTTTTATAGACTCATTTGATTAATACAGTGAGATGCTGCTGTATATAAAAAGAGAGGAGACTCTAAAAAGCCATGAGCGTAGCTACATTATGGCAGTGATTCAGTGATTATGATCCAAGATGAGTAATGTGAATTGCCGGCAGTGTGGAATAGAACTCTAGGATCTAGTCAGCCATCAAATCAATCGACAAAAAGATGCATGATGGAACTGTTTAAGCTTTAAATAAAAAGCTAAATACTAATTGCCCCACCAAAGGTCACTAAAATATTCAAAATTCTCTTGGGAGCTGCAAAGAAACAAAGACGTACAGTTCATAATTCAAACAGAGCACAACTGAGTATTTGACGGATGTCTTCATAACTGTAGAACATTTGAGTTGAAGGCCATTGAAAGAGCAACGAGGAGTTCAGTTTCGGCGAGAGCTTGTTCAGACGCTGTTGCTGGGACGGAGGCGAGCAGAATCGGGAGGACCTTTGCTCCCGTCGTGTCGTCCTTTCTGCTCGCCGTCTGTGACTGAACATCTGGAGCACTTGGCCATTAAAAGGCAGTCGCCATCAGCGGCGGGAGGTCATCCCACCTCTCTTTCTCCTCTTCTTTCCTTCCTGCGTCAACTTTGGTCTTTTCTCCTCTGCCATGACGTGCGCACTTAGAATTCCCAGGTAGCTTCCAGCACTCCGACGGGCATTTTGGGTTGCGATCGATGACAGCCGCAGTTGTTTTTTTCCAAGTCAGTATCCAATTTTTAAAAAATGCTTATCTTAAGATAAAATACTTCCTTGCTGCAGCTTTGATTAAAGGCGCCCCTGAAGCTCTGACACTATACTTTGTTTGCAAATGTATGTTAAAATGTTTCAGGTGTATATGTCAGAAATGTAGTTCAAACCATCAGGCATCATTCCAATTAACTACCATCTTAAGTCAAAAGACGACAAAAATGTCCACTTCCAAAAACTGCTATAAAACATTACATGATTTATGTTTTTTTCTGCATAAATCTATTAAAAAAACTTTATCTCTGGTCAAAACTGCCAAACTTTAAGACATTTCGAAGGTTTTAACCCTTTAAATGCCAGTTTGATTACTGTTATTTAAAACAAACAAACAAACAAACAAACAAACAAACACAAATGAGTTATTTTCCACATAACAAATGGTTGGTGGCTGGGGGATTTATTTATTTTTTAACCAATCTTGAATCTGTCAAGGATTAGCCAAAGTACTGACTTTTAATGTATTATTAGTTTGTTTTTTTTGTTGTTTTTTGTAGCCTCTGATTTAAAATTTACTACCCTCAAGTCATTCAAGGACAGATGTGTCCCATTAAAACCATATTTTTTTTTAATAGCCATTACACAAATATAATCATGCATTCTGTGATTTTAGGGTTTCATTTTTGAGGAGAAAAATAGTAAAAATTTGTCATTTTTGCCGTTCACCACTAAAATCAGCTGCTTCCCAATAATAGGCGGCTGCGTGAAATGCTCATCATTTCATTAGTTTTTACGTTTGTTCTTGAGCTTCATAGGCTATTTTAAGAACGTGTGCGTTTAACTGATCTGATAGAAAAATTAAAATTCCAAAATTGGTCAAGAGACAAGTGCCACAAACAAAATGGTGGCCAGATTTCCCAAAAAATGTCCATAGTAATGCATGAGGGTTAAATCGGAAAAAAGTTGCCCTCATTCTTGTGTTGAGTATGGCATTAAAAAAAAAAAGAAAAGAAAAAAAGTTCTGTTTTTTTTTTTATTTTTTATTCTGCTTTCAAACTTTAATTGAGATGTGATGTTCAGGCCTTTGTCGGAGGAAGGACCTGCTCGGAGGCCACAGAGGAGACTGAGCGAGTGCATCACCAGGGCGGCCCCAGTGTGAGCTGAAAGCAGAACAAAGTCTGCTGCGAGTGACATACTTGTATCATTTCTTTTTCAAGAGCGCAGAGCAGCGCCTCGGCGCGCCGCAGATGCTCGCCCGGAATATCGTGTCTTGAGCGTGGTGCTGCAGCCTTCGGGTTTTTTCTGCCCCCGGCTGGATGACACGGATGGGGGGGGAAGCACGACAACCCCGCCCCCCTCTCTCCCTCCCTCCCTCCCACGCCCGCCGCCTTCCTTTGCCTCAGCACTGATGAAACTGGACAGACAAGTTCATTTCCTTTCAGCGCGCGTATCATAATCTCCGGATCTTGCTGGATGTCTCGCCGAGATGGACCAAAAAAAAACCAGGGGAGGACAGGTTCTTAAATGCTCAATTAGTCTGCGATGGTGCGTCAGTCTGGCGGGCTGCGCCGTGTCGCGGCAGTCAAGTCCGTTTAAGTGCCCGGCTCAGCAAACGTTGTAACCGTTTTGTTTACCGGGGAGTGCGCACACTTGTAAATGCAGTTGCGACACAATTGTGAGGTAAAGGATTTGTGCAGGTTTTTTTTTAGTTTTTTTTTTATTAAATTAAAATCCAGGGGCATCATCCATGAAAGAGAAATCACTTGGGCTCTGGCTCGAGTGAATGTAATATGACAAATGTAATCAAAAACTCTACAATTTGAGGGGTTCACAATCCTCACTCTTTGGGAAACATAAAAGATTATGTTTTAAGTTACGGCCGGACGGTTCATGATGGTTCATGATGGCTTGCCTCAGTAACCCAAACAAGACCAGTTAAAATAGGGACCGAAAAAAACAGTTGACGTTTATTGTCCAGAAGTCAAAACTAGATCACTTTGAGCCAGTTATTTATATATCCTGGGCATTTTAAATGCTCCAAAGCTCCGCGCAAGTGTCATTGTTTAGGGAGAACAGTGTGTAGAAACAAAGCCAAAACAATGATGAATGCGGATGCTCCTGTCCAGTGAGTACGGAAAGCCTGGCTTGACCCACTTTTATATGAACGCATATGAAGGTGACGTATGGAGGACGGCGGTGAGAAAGGGAAGCGAGGCGCTGCAGGAGACAGGCAGGCTCGTCAGGATTTCCCTCCTCCGTTTAATCGCCAAAGTTTATTGCCGGTAAATAATTGCCATGTCGGTCACATCATCCTCTTTCTTAATCAACGACAGCCATTATATGCACGCCGGCTTCTCCTTTGCATCACAGCACATCAGGAAAAGGAGAGGGAGGATGTGGTTTAATGGAAATGGTAAAATATTCAAAATGTAATGACTCGGCGCAATTAATTATTGAACAAATACCGAGCCCCCAAGGTCCAAATGACAAAGACTTGATATTAGATTTTTTTTTTTTCCCCCCCCTTCTGCATCTGTTACAATCAGTGACAGGAAATGGATTGCTGTTGAGTCTGGCATGTTCTTAATTTCCTTTTCCGTAGAAGGAATTCCATATTGGAGGTCAGGCTCGGCAGTCGCGGCTATGTTTGGCCCGTGCGGATCAGCTGGGATTTGTGACGTCCAAAGATAGTCACCGGGAGTCAATGATACATGATGCCTTTTACGGAAGCGGGGTAATTGCAGCTTACATTTCGAACATGACAAATTGCCCTCACCGCTGTGAGGTCCCCGAAGTGAAACAAGCCATCATGAGGTCACTCTTGGGTTAAGAGTGTTGTCGGCCGTTGACCTTGACTGTTCACTCTCACTTGAGCCTGCCAGGAGGGTGGCAGGGGATTGATATGAGAAAACATGAATGTCCCCAACGTAAATATTTGACCAGGATAGACCAGGCGTTGCGTGTGATTTTAACTCGAGCAGGATTTTTTTTTTTTTTTTTTTTTTTTGGACAATTGGATCTTTCTGTTGTTTTGTGACAATCATGGAGCTGATGGACATTGTGGGTAAGCGCCTCGTTTTGCTGACACCACACATGCATGTCTGGTGAATATGACGCTAGCCCTGGTTAGCCTAGCTTAGCATGTGCCCTCGGTCTCCACCTCCCACGTGTGTTTGCACATCCTCGATTCCCTGCTCTCGCTGAGACGCGAGCGGAGGAGGCGGGGAGCAGACGCGAGGAGAGAGACAAGTCCACGTCGCTGCTTTTGGAAACATCACTTTTAATGATCTCTGCAAAGTCAATGAACCATCTCCGATTTCTTTGATCTCTCCCAGATGAGCGCGGCAACATATGTTTTCTTTCAATTACGTTCACAATGTGGAACAATGTGACAGGAATTGTGTGGATGTCATGCGCTTTTTTTTTTTTTATTCTGTAATTAACGCTGCAGTTTGAAAGAAAGTTTGATCATCTTAAATAACTGAAAATCATCTCCGGGCACCACCTCTTTTAGTAATGGCTGCCAAAACAGATTTCCTGAGACAAAGGATACAACCATGTATCCTCCTCTCTCCTCACCCCACCGTCCTCCAGAGGCTTATTAGGAATCGAGTCGTCCTTCCAGATGGTGATTGTACAAGAGGATGGAAGAGAAAGGAGACGAGGAGGCAAAAAATAGATTATGCCACTCATTATAGTGTGACTATGCCACTCAGTGTGAATGCAATCGGCCCATTAAATGGCTATTACGACTTGTCATTACGAACGTTGTAATGCGTCGGATGGGGGGGAAACTGTGTGGGGAGTTTAACGTCACGTCTAGTGGTTACCATGGCACCTGTCAGTAGGTACATATTATGGATATGTCAGGCAGGTGAACATTTTGTCCCCAGAGTTGATGTGTTAGAAGCAGGAAAAATGGGTGGGCGTGAGGGTTTTGAGCGGCTTTGACCAGGGTTGAATCGTGATGGCTTGGCGACCGGGTCAGAGCAACTGTAGAATTGCAGGTCTTGTCGGGTGTTCCGGGTCTGCGGTGGTTGGACTTTTCAAAAGTGGTCCGAGGAAGGAGAAACGGTGAACCGGCGACAGGTTCGTGGATGCACACTGCTCACTGGTGCACATGGAGTGCAAGCGTTGGCCCGCGTGGTCCGATCCAATAGATAATGTGGGTGTAGCTCAAATTGCTGGAAAAGCGAATGCTAGTTTTGATAGGATGGTATCAGAATGCACAATGAATGGCAGTTTGATGTGTACAGCGCAATGTTTTGCTGGGAAAACTTGGGTCCCGCTGTTCAAGTGGAGGTTACAGTTACACATACCACCATAGCTAAACATTGCTGCAGACCATGTCCACCGCTTCATGGAAATTGCTCCCTGCTGCAAAGCAAAAACGGTCCAGGAATGGTTTTTAGAAACACATAAACCAGTCCGAGGTGCTGGCTTGGCCTCCGAATTTCCCAGATCCCAGTCCAATCCGGCATCTGCGGGATGTGCCGAACAAACAAGTCTGATCCACGGAGGCTCCACTTCCCAACTTACAGGAGTTAAAGGACCTGCTTGCAAACATCTTGGTGGCACAGCGCCAGAGGGACTTTATGCTCACGCAGAGCTACAGTAACCAACTGCTAGTGGTCTAATGGAGTCCATGCCTGTATGGATCAGGATTGTTTTCTTGGCAAAAGGGAGGCACACAAAAATCTTAAGCAGGTGGTCATAATGTTATGGCTGATCAGTGAAGGTAAATATCTAAATATCGCTGCCCCCCTTTTGTGGCTGAGTTCTGCAAGTTGCTATGTATGCTCCTCCCAGTGACTGCTTTTTAGTGGTTGACAGAGTCAGGGTGGACTGCATTTTCATACCATTCACCTTAGCCATGGAATCACTTCTGAGGTTAGACCCATTAAGATTCACTGAGTTTAAGGGCATCACTACCACTTTTTTCTAGTGATGCCTCTGTGTTTGAATATCTGTTCCCCCTTTTCATTAAGAGTTTTGTATATTGTATCCCCTGTGTTGTATTTTATTTGCCATGATTTTATACAGCTGGCGCCTTCGCAATCTTGACCTCTGTTGAACGTCTTGGTAAAATGCAAGTAGTCCGGAGGGTGCACATGATCTGTTATTTTCAACGATAGGAAGCAGTCCAGATCCACTCCCAACATTGCAATTCATGCCCACATCCAGGGGTATATTATACTGTGAAGTAAGACGAACAAAAAATAAAACTACAACAACAAAAAAAAAACAATAAAACTTCTGTGGTGAGGTCTGGGCTAAAAAAAACAAACACTTGTTATGGTTAGATAATCATTATTATAATAGGTTTAAGTTGTACTTCATCTGAGCATGTCACATTCCTTGTTGTGAATGCAATAGTAAACTTGCGGTTAAGGTTTGGGGAATCGTGGTTTTTGCGATACAGTGGTTATTTACGGTGTACGTGTGAGTGTTGTGGTTGAAAGTGGGAGCAGGGGTCTCCATCGGCGAAGCCTCGTGCTTTGTTGTCTCCTTCGTCCACCGCCACCGCCACCTCCTCTGCCTCCCCTCCTTGCTATCTGTCAAGATCATCCGATTTCCTCCATGTGCTCCACTCAAAATTACTGCTGCCACTAAAGGGTCTGTCACTTAAATACCGAGCCAATTAGGAGGTAGAGTCGATCCGCCCCGCTTCTGTCCTCCTGATGACAACTGATAACATTTAATGGTCTGATAACATCTACACCGGATGACTATGCCTGCCCAAGAAATAGTCCTGCACGTGACACAGAGTCGGCTCGAGGGGCGCAGGCGGTACCTGTCTGCACGCCAGCCCGAGCTAACAGGCTTGCTGGATCCAGTTACATATTTAATGTATGTTGAGAGCCATTTTCTCATCTAACTCTGCAAAAGAGAATGAGAGTGGCTCCCAGATTGCCAAACTATTGATCGCACCGCCCGGCTCGATAGCCTACCTGAGTTTGACGGCCGAGGCTTTGATAACGAGTGTGTGCCTAATGACTTTAAAGATGTAAAAATCCCATCGCTTACATTTAGGCCTCTTTATCCAATTTTTTTTTGTCATTTCACTTTCTTTCCATTCTTGGCACAATCATCAATAAATAAATTAGTACATTATTTATTGCTTTTCGCGCACCATGGTCCATAGAATTCACACCCCGGCGACGCTAAACTGTGAAAATATGAAAGCGTCTGACTTGACCCATCAATATTTAATTTGTCCACATCAAATTTGCCTTTGGAGTTCATATTTTTAGATCAAATTTGCTATGCTACATATCAGTGGGTGGTGCCCCATGTGGGTTTGAATGGAGAACGCGGGGCAAGGATGATAACTTGCAGCACTAACTCCCTTGATCTTTGCTTGGCTTGGCTCCACGGCTGAATCCTACGTGGTAATGGCTGCTGCTATTTTCAACAAACCATGGGGGATGCATCTATTTTGCATTAAGCCATTTCATTCTGACAACCCTCCCTGGGCTGCTGACAAATACAAGTTTCAGCCGCTGGATAGTTGCATCCATGAACTTGGTGCATGAGAAAGCCCCTGTGATATTTCATCCAGGGCAATTTTTTTTGTTTTTTTTTTTCCCGATTTTTGGAACAACGCGATGCGGATATGCAGTTTTCACGGTTTTAGCAGCACTTTGGTCACCGACATCAGTTTGAAATTAATCCTTTTCGAAGGAACAAGTTCACCTTTTCTTTCTTTTTGCGCAAGATAATTAAATACTCTTTGAAATCAAGTCCTTGTCTAAATATAACTCACTCTGGCTTACCTTTCTTTGTATAAACAGGCAAACACAGGACCACCAGGCCCCCGTGGGTGCAAGAGGCAATTATTTGGAGAAAGCTGCAATGTTACAGGTTGAGGGAGGGATGTTAATTACCTCAGCGGATTCGCAAGATGCTGCTTCTTCCTTTTTCTTTTGTTCGCTCTCTTTATGGGCTCATTAATTATGAAACAATGCGCAGGTGATACATCTGAGAGCAGGAAATGTTTAGACCTCTCTTCTTCCTTTCTCTTGTACACAGCAGCCAGGGGAAGGCTCTTTATCATATGTCAGCGAGCGGCGCGCAACTTCACATAATGTGCGGGGAGGCTTTTAATGGAGCTTTGAAAGACGGCGCTCAGCTCACGGGAAGGCAGAGACGCAGACATCAAAGCAGTCACGCAGCTCACCAATTAGGGCCCGAGACTGATGTTTTTGTATCATTATAACTGAATACTACAGGTGAAATGATGGCGACGCCGCCGCAAACTGTTACAAAAACCCACATGTGTTATTGGCGCATGAAAGAAGGAGACTGTAATTCTGAGGGGGGAAAAAAAAAACAACATGATGGCAGGCTCGGTCATGTACATGCCGGAAACATTAAAAATATAGTGTATATACATGCGGTGTGTTCAGGTGACACAATGATTAAGACAGCACAGTTGCACTGAAGTTTTATTTAAACCAAACCTTCAACTTTACCCTTATTTAAATCCGTTTTGTGCCGATGTCTAATTTTAGACATCGCAAAAATAATTTTCTATATTTTTTTTTTTTAGACTGTTTTGGAAGGCAATGAGAAATTTCTAAAAGGGCTTAAGAGGGTGTTGGATCAGAAAATGCTTGTGCTTCTCAGGATGTAGTTTAAGTTGAGGGAGTTGTTGGAAGGGAAGCTTTTTTTTTTTTTTTTTTTTTCCTTTAGATGCAACCTGCAGCATTGACAGGTGTAAATATGCCACATGTCCGTGGTTTATTATGGCCACCATTTCCAGAGAGATTGAAGGAGAGCACCCCGGCTTCAGGGCTTCTTGTGAGATGAGGACCTCACTGCCTCCAGATGTGTCTCCATCGCCATGACACCAAGGCTGGAAGCAACCACTTACATTTGCTCATGCCACTTTAACTCAGATCATATTATGTAATGGTACTTCTGGATTTTTTTTTTTTAAACACAGGAACAGTGCACCTTTCTTCTTCCTTTAGTGCAAATGCCCTGTCCTCTTTCCTCCCTGGATCATAGTTGGTGTTTTACATGAATTTTATGGTGACGCTCAGTAGTTTTCCTGGTCATTTTTCACCATCATCGTGCATTCTCTGTCATTAGGAGCTGGCTGCTCTTGGAGGCATGCAGGTTACTGACGATTGGAAAAGTTAATTTCCATATTGGCTTCTTGCTTTTGCCAAACTTCATCAACAATTTCACGAGTGTGATTACTTTTTCAGTAACAACTAAAAGCACTCCGAGAGCACAAAGCTCCAGCAAGGCAGGACGGTGTCCCCTGATATCACAAGTAGAGCATTTGAATGCAGTGGTTATATGGCTTTTTTCCCCATTTTAGCTTTATCTAAACTTTTTCTTGCTCTATATGAAAGATTAATTTAGGGTTTTGCAAATAATGGTTACAGAGTCACCATGGACAGTTGCTTTAGGCATGGAGGCTCTATGCCAGTGGCAGGTGGTTTGATGGCCCCTGGAACTTTGGTGCAGCAGCACGGGTAGCAAATGCGTCAGAAATGAACACCAGCCCCTCAGATATAACCAAACGAATTATAGCTCATGTTTAATCACAACAGCGGCAGTACAGCCGGCAGCATATGTCAACGGTTGCGTTCCTACAAAAATATTGGTCGCATTTTCAGTGTTGACACCATCAATTATGGCGCAAAAATTACAGCAGCCCTGGAAGTCCTGTATCTAAATTCATATTTAAGCTCATTAAAAAAAAAAAAAATTCCACAAATCTGTTCATATCTTTTGAGTGGTCCAGCTAACAGACATATACATGGGTGAAATGTAACGTAGGTGAACATAATTAATGAAATTATCAGCAGATACATTACAGCTACTGATACTGGCTGATATTCTTGACAGATCTGTGTGTGCCTTGTTACATTGCGGGCTATAAAACTGCAAAGTTTTCAAAGTATAAGGTCCAGTAGGGCATGATGGGAGATGTCGGCATTTGCTCCAAAAATATATATACTGTATGAATATCATGAGTGTAGAGATCGGTTTGGCGCATTCCATGTAATTTTCTGTTCAGTGGGGTTCAGTGTTTTTCTTGGTGCACAGGAGGTGGAGCTGTTTTAAGACCAACTACCAGACGCTGAAGCAACACACAGTTGTTTTATGTAAATACTGTGCGTTTCCACGGCAGTCTTTTAAAAGCACCTCAACATCCATTGCAAAAAAAATATTGCCAATATAATAAGTAGAAATGAACTTGAAACAACATGAGAAATTCCTTGAAATAAGGCAAATAGTCAAAATACCTCACTGAAATGTTATGGTAGGACATTTTGTCTTATCATACGTGTGTTTGGACTAGAAATTACACCAATATGCGTGGTTGGATGTTAAGTTCTTGCAGTGTAGATTCTTCTGTCAGTCTTAGCCGTGCACTTTGTTTAATCTCTGTATGGTTTAAAAAAAATAAGAGTCATCTGGAATAATCCTGTTTTGTGATGCATTATTAGAAAAGTGGTTTGAGGTGAAGTTCATACGTCCTTTAAGATTATGTATCTTGTCATCATGGCTGCGAAAAAGACACTTGATGCCGCAAATGTGAATCTGGCAGTCGCAAATTAGACTAAAAACAATCGACGCTAACCTCAGTACGCAAACGTCATCATGTGCCTTATTTATATATTTTTGCTCTGTTCATACCTATTAAAGCCACTAGAGGGCCTCTGTATTAAAAGCGCCATCGACTGAGAATGCCACTGACCGAGCTCCTGTGTTTCACGAGTGGGGAGTAAAGCAGGCTGTAATCTAACTAATTACTTTTGACGTCGTCATTTCTCCAAACGGCTGTCATGGCAGCGCGGCTTCCTGGGGCGACCCAAACACGCGGCTGATCTCCGTTTGAAACCTTTCTGTTCCGCCTCGTCTCGTTCCACCTTCACGCGGCTGTGATCAATAGGCCGAGCGAGTTCAAAGCTTTGATATTTTTCGACGGACTAGTTATTTCGGTTTGATTAATTCAGCACCAGTCAAATTCGGCCTCATGTCACGTCATCGCCAATATTAGCCAAATTCCCGGTGCTCCGGTGACTACCAAACAGGCACGCAGTGCAGAGTGTGAGTGTGACTTGACGTACCGGAATCATCGACCACCGGCTAGGAAATCAAACATCCTTGCGCACTAATGAACTACTTAAAAGATAAATAGAGTTTAAATGTGGCCGACATCAGCAGAGTAGCTCGGCGCCTCTTTGTCGTCTGTCAGCTGCATCACACTCGAGAAGCATCGGGGAGATGATACGTCAGACACTCACCTGTCTGACATTTCTCCATTCTGTCTGAGGAAAAAATGTGTACGGGGTCGTCTGCGTTTCACAGCGTGAAATCGCGGTGACTCACAAACGCTGAGGGATAATGCATGTCACGAGGCGGCCGAGTGAGTTTTCATTCGTTGCGCAGTTCGACCCATCTCGGGCTGCGCCTCCAGGATGGATGGATGGATGGATGGCATGGAGTCTGATTTAGCAAAACAGACGGCTTTAATCATGAGACCTAAATATGGGGAAGAAAGAAAAAAAAAAATCAGCATCGTTATCAGGTTAAAATCTTTGAGCAAATTCTTGCTATGCGGTTCTCACATTTGGTAAAACGTTGCCACGAAAAGGAGCAATGTCATTTAAAGGTGTAGCGTGTAAGTATCCGGCCAGATCTTTACACCAAAACGGAATATACTGTATGATCGTAACTATCCATGTTTTAAAGTGAGTCCAATGACCTCAAACTCTGAATCAATGTGTTTGGGATGAAGCACAGCTACACATGGAGTGGGTCCTTAAAATACCTTATTTTAGCCAACATTTATCGGGATTTTGAAACTGTTTTCATATACAAATGATCATCAACATTATTTCCCATGAAAGGCGGGTGAGAGCAGCGGTTTCACACTGCAAATTCCTCCTTAGGTGTCACAAAAGCTGGCGCACTCTACCTTTAACCGGAGAACTGAAAATAAAACTAATTTGTCCCTGTCAGTTTCATTCGGTTGCCAACTGTTAAGTGCACTTGACTGAGCAGTGGCGAGTGGTGCAATGAGTTGTTTCGGGGCTTTTACCCCCCCTGGTTTTTGCCTCTCAGGCTCTCAGGCTGACCTACCTTAACAGTAATGCGTGCTGCCCGAGTGTGAAGTATTAACTCGATAACTCGAACCACCCTGTTATTTTCAAATTATTATTGTAAGTACAATGAGTGTTGGCAAAGGCGCATTGGATAATTAAGGGTTTTGAGCAAATGTATCAAGAGAAAAGTGTAAATGGCGACCAGAAGAAGCTGACGGGTTCTGTGAATCAAAAAGAGAGGCGATACCGATTTGTACGGAAAAGCCGGAAAACGGTGATGATGTGGGTGTATGTGGATTTTTTTTTTTTTAGCTTCTTTCTCTTTTACATCATCATTCTCTCGCTCCGCTGCCATGGAGAATCGACCAATCTCTTCAACGCGGAGGAGACGAGGAGGGAGGAACCACAGTTCTCTCCCGAGCAGAAGCCTTTCATCAAATGGCGTGGCATATAAATGCCACACATGAGTAATTGATGTGGCTTATGACTAATGCTACGGGGCCAAGGAGTCCTCATCTGGCAGCCCCCGGCTCCTCCGTTGTCACGTCTCTTCCTCGCGTCTCTCACTCGAATCCTTGCTGGGAGGAGCTAAGACACGAGGGGGGTGGCGCAACGAGGGCGGCGGGGCAACGGCGGCGCAACGCCGAGCGCCTGCCGCATGCACGGCTCACAAAAGTTTCCACAACTCTCCGAGGAGAGCCTGACTAACCAATTACAAGGGCTACGTATTAAAGTCTCTTTTATTCCTATAACAGCGAGCGGAGAGAACATGATAGACTGGAGAATGACAGGGAATTCATCTCCCGGCGCCCCCCCCCCCTCCATTAGTTCTATATGGGAACCCAGTCTCAGCTGGGCTGCAGACATCAGCCAGGAGGATGATCATTTGTTACGGTCAAGAGGCTCCAGACCGCACTTGGCTGACACGCACACGAGGACGTGTCAATGGCTGAAAGGCTAACAGTGCACCGAGAGCTTTCCGACACTTCATGTACCAAATGACCCATCATTGAGGCAGAGATGCAGGAAGGGTGAAGGAGGGCAGCGCCGCAGACGGCAGAGAGGCCATCGCGGCGGGGTCGGACCACTCTGAGATCCGAGCGCATGCTGCAGAAGTTATGGGCCCGTGTGGTCGAGGCACTTAACGCTGGCAATCGCTGAAGAGATTTCATAGTGAGTTTCACACTGTAAAACGGAGACCAACAGACAGTCAACCAGAATTTTCCGGGGCACACCCCCGCGACTCGGAAATGTCATTAAAAATTCCACCGACATTCGGAATAACGAATATCAAGTCAAGCCTCGAAACCTTTGGCTCTCAATTACTCTGTGTAAAGTGATTGAATCTTATATCTCTGTTTTTAGTCGGCAAACCTCATTAGCGGCAGACTTTGGTGGGCGCAGTTTTGACCAGCACTCAAAAAAAAAAAAAAAAAAAAAAAAAAAGCGAGACGAGTAAAGATAAATCCAAGTTACAAAACAGAAATTACAACCAGAGGCTTGGAAAATTAACTTTAAATGTCGGTGGGATAAATTCGACCAAGCTGCAGCGCAGTTAAGTTCATTAAAATTTCATCAGCTTTTTTTTTTTTTTTTTTCCCCTTCTTTTACCATATGTGCCAAAAACACATTTTCTCATGATCTAATTTTCACTTATTCTGGAACTGATTGCAGCTGGATGACTTCTTTTTTTTTGGAATCAAACATGACATGTTTTTTTTGTTGACTCTATTTGAGAGCGGTATCGCGAATATACCGTCACCCTAATGCAGTCGGATTTGACTCCACGTCCACTGGGAGTGCGAGGACCAAAATATTACTGAGACGCCTCTCAGCATAACCTAGTACAGTTCAACAGCATCAACGGCAACAGTCCCAATAAAAATCACTAAAACATGGCAATATTGAAAAAAACAAACAAACATGGTAAACATGCAGTGGTCATAATGTCATCCTTGATTCGGTGCATTTAACTGTCACGCACGAGCCCTCTAAATAAAAGTCAGACCACATTTATATTCTATTTGCAAGCATCCAAACTAATCTGCGCACAGTCGTCACGAATCAGATTGAGATTGTGCTCATATGAGGGGCCGGCGGTTTCCTGCATCTCTCGTTTTCGACGACTTCTTCTGCGAGTCACCGAGTTTGAACCTCGGCTCTGCGGTGAAACCGAGACACAGCTGAGCGCATCTCCGTGCGACGCAGCGCGATCTGAGGCCCTCGGCTCTCTGCACCCTTTTTTTTTTTTTTTTTTTTTTTTTTTTTTT
>CAAKHG010033136.1:0-14047 GCA_901007715.1 Dactylopterus volitans
CCAACAAATGTAAATCCTCATGATACAGCTTTGGATGTTTACAACATAAAATACCAGCCCTGTGCTTTTTTTTTTTTTTCATTATGATAATTACTCATGAGACGGTGCTGACTATTTTTTTGTTTTTTTTTGTTTTGTTTTTTGGAATTGTAAGTGTCAGCATCGGGAATCATAAACCCAACCAATAGGTGATATTTTTGCGTTCAGCTGTCACTTTTATTTATGTTTTAACATAGAGAGGCATTGGCAGGACAGTTACTCAGTGCATGTGCAGTGTTATTAATATAAAAAAATAAAGTATATTAGTTTTAGGTCACAGTTCACAATTTGCTCATGAGCTTTGTTACTCATTAAAGTGAAATGTGTGCTGCAGTTGTGTATCTATAATAAAGCTACATTTCTCAAGTAAAGTTCAACTTGTGCTCATTATTTTCAATCTTTTATAATTAGGAATCTATCCTCTGCCCGTACTTTGTTAAGAATGTTTTCTTTTTCAGTAATTCTCAAAGGAAACCATTTTAACTGAGTAATCAAGAGACACACACAAACACGCACACACACATTTTGCTGCTCAACTACAGCTCGTTAACAGCTTCAGGTCATATATTTTGGTATTAAAGCATGAAGAACGAACAAAAAAGACTATTCGGGCGATCACAGTGGCTGTTGGCGTGGCCTTGACTTAGCTGTTTAAAACATTTTGCAGATTTGCTCTATTCATTTGTAACCAAATAAAAAATTTTGTAGCTAGTAATGTGATAACTTAGTGTCATAAAGTGGCATTGATTTAAGAGGTCAGCATGAGTACAGAGAAGAGCAGCCTTTTGTTTTTTTTCTTTTGTTTTTTTTTAAGGTGCACCACCATAAATCTTTTGTTTTAGGATGTTTGTGTTTTTTTGTTATCATTTAGTCATCCCTTTTTTTTTCTTTTATCAAAGGCTGGATATGAAAATGTTTGTTGATTTACTGACGGCATTCCAGACACCAATAATGTTGTTTAAAGACTGTCTTAAGTCCACAGTGGTCCTTGTCACTGTCATTACCAACAATCCAGTTCAGCTGGAGTCTATAAAAACATTGCGGTCACGCGGGTGAGTGTGACTCTGCGGGATGCCGCCGGCTCTCTGGCATTACTATCAGCTGCAAATTACTATTAAATTAGGATGATCAGTTAATTAATCTCCCTTGTGGAGTTGAATTTCAGCAGGAGGTTGAGGAGGCCTCCTGAAGGTTTAACCTTGGACCTCGCGCAAAGATTTGGTCAAGAGCAAACCGTTTAGGCCGCCGCCTTGCCAGAATTTATCAGACTGTGCGAATCCCTCTGATGTGTAAAATCGATGAATGGAATTTTAAGGGGGCATTTATCTCCATAATGTATTGATATCCCCGCGATTTTGACTCGTCGGAATTTAGCCTTCTTTACAAACTGACCATTTTGCACTGATAGTCATCCTTTTTCCGTAACGCGCGCTATGCGAGATAAATGGAACCACTATGTGAAGCAGCCACAAACCAGCAGCGACTGACAAATGGCTGCAGTTGACAGACAGTGATATAAGCCTGAAAATATAGAGTATGAAACACTATTGGGAATCACCGAAGTATCTTTTGTGGTAAAAGAGCAGCTAATCCAGTTTCTGCCTCTAATTTGAAATGTCTCGATGATGTATTAACGAAGGCATTGCGCGAGCTATCAGTCGTAGCGCTGGCGATGATGTCGGCGTGTGTTTCCTGTGTGCCGCGGTACCTCCTGAACGGCGCAGCTGGCCCAGATGTGGGACAGCAGCAGCGGCGCCGACCTCCGCTCACGCTCGGCGGCGGCGCCGCGGCGGCTCTCCATAAAGTCGCATACGCTCACCTTTGTTGTGATGAATTTTTTTTTTTTATTACAAAAACACATAAACAAAAACGACTATGTACACAACACCTTTACAACTGCCATGGAGACTGAGAGCATGTGAAGTGGAGGAATTTTGCCGAGACGGAGGAGATAGTCAAAATGCAATTGTATCCCTTAAACGAACCTTCATTTGTATACATAACGGATAGAAGTAAATTTATGCGATTGTTACCTCAAGCTACACGTTACACGTCAACTGCAGAGTATACCGGATGCAAGCGTCTACGCATGTGGGGATAGCTGTCCGGATCTTCCCCAATCTGAGTCCAATCTGGATTTCTGGGCTCCCACAAGCTGCTGGTGCGTCCATCCTGAGCGCCAAGAAAACCAGGAATAAACGGCGCCTTAGCTCTTTCAGCGCAGCAGTGCTCCACATTAACGTCCTTACTGAACTTCACAAAAAAGCCGGAAGCGGATGAGGAAAGCTTTTCAAAACTGAGGTGGGTTGTGGTGGAAACAAAAAAAAAAAAGGTGGGGGAGTGGGGGGAGGCGGAAGGGGAAGGAGTGGGCTCCGATGACTGGCAGGAAGAGTTTTTCATTGTTTTTTTTTTTCATTTATACAAGTCCAAAGTTAGCGCGCTCCCGCTTTGCCCGGGAGCCCTCAGCACATGGGGAAGAACCTTTGACTGAAGGTGTCCCAGATGTCGTCTGTGGGGCTTGTGAAGTCTGAGACCAGCGTTGTGTACTGCAGCTCCTCTAGGTCGTCTGCAAGAACAGAGAGGAGCAAGGTCAGGGCGCTGAGGGAGACTTTTTACGCTCGGTCTGCTCGCGAGGGGGGAAAAAAATGTCTTTTCTGAGTGCACCAAATTGTTCCACGAATAAATAAATTGTCGATGAGTGTTGTGAAATGTCTTGTTTTGTCCAAAGTTCTATTCACGTGAAAGAGGTGTGTGTTTTCTTCTCAGCCCGCTACATGCACACACACACACACACACACACACAAGATTGTATCAGAAATGTGCATCCATACCCTCCTTCCAATAACTGTCGCGCCTTTCAGCTTATTGCATGTATATCTGGAGTCTGTGCAGCACTTTGGTCAGCTGAGGTTGTTTCGAACGTGCTTCAGAAGCAAAGTTTGGCACTGACACTGATGTGTGTGTGTGTGTGTGCAGTGAACACGGAGCGGCAGCGTGCAGACGGCCGTTATTAAGGCGACACGTGAACGTTTTGAGGCGACTAAGAGAGAGATCATTTACCTGAGGAAGAGTCGCTCCACTGGCTTCCTGGACTGGTGCATGCTTCATTGCTCAGGAACCCCCAGTTGTCTAAATTTCTTGGAGTCCAGAATGATTCTTTCTCCAGTTGCTGGCAAATCTGAAATAGCAACACTGGATTGAGTATTTTTTTTTTTTTTTTTTTTTTGCACGAGAGGGAGCTTTGCCCCCCTCCGCTTTCTAAAAAAAAAAAAAAAAAGTATACATTTATAAAAGTCTTATTTCTCAAGCCAAAGAGGCAGCATGAGACAAACATGGGTATTCCTGTCAATGAAAAATGCAAGCAGGTAAGAGCGGGAGCCAGCGGCCGTGCTTACCTGGATAATTTCTTCGCAACTGTTTTCTGGAAGATCACGGCGAAGGGAGAGAAAGAGGGAACGGTTGTAAGTTTCAGGACCTCTGAATTTCGCCCGCAACCTTGACGCGTGAAGGCCCAACCCCCCCCCCCGGCGTGGCGGCGCCGTCTTACCGGAGCTGTGTTCAGGCGAAACCTCGAATCTGTGGCAGAAGTTGTTGGGTAGGCTGGGTACGGACCCGATCTCCACCGAGAGGGACCAGTCTGGAACTTCAGACGGAGCCAAGCACTGGAAGTCTGCAAGCACGACACAGGGGGGGGGTAAACTTAGCGCTCCAGCTTCCGGCGGGCCGATTCGCGGAGGTGTTGGTGGCCGGCGCTCCCTCACCTTTCGCCTCCGTGTCCACTGTGCTGTCCACCGTGTTCTCCTGAGTGGACGAGGCGTCGTCGTTGAGCTGCGACTGGCTGGAGGGGGACTGGGTGTCGCTGTAATCCGTGTCGTCCTCCATCTTGACCTGCACAGACGGGGTGAGAGCCGCTTTTGGTGAGATGACGCGGAAAAAAAAAAGAAAAGAAAAAGAAAAAAGGAAGCTTCACCGATGCCATAAAATGAATGACTGCATGACACCGATGTATCTGGGTCAGTGTGGGAGAGGTGCGATTTGACTGTGTGGAAACAAATGAGGTGCGAATGTTGTTTAAAGGCGACGAGTAATGAGAGGTCGTGAAATGTCCATTCACCTGCTTCCTTTGCTTCGGGTCCTTTGCTTTGCTTCGTTTATCTGTGCAAACGGAACGAAAGACAATTGAGCGAAAGGGGGAAAGAGAGAGAAACGTAGCTGCAGCCAGCAGATGTGGCGCCGCCGTAATAATTCATAATACACACACACACACACACACACAAAAACAACAACAAAAAAAAAGCATGTCACTTCCTGTCAGTTGCCTCACCTCTGCTTTTTGGCGTGACAGGCAGCATCCTGAAGACCCGCATGGCTTGGTGGCCTTTGTTGATGCTCTTGTCTTTCACCTCCTCGATGTCCGGCAGCGAGTTCATCGCGCAGCGGAAGTTGGCTTTCCACGTCTTGGGGTCGCAGGTCTGGCCCTCCACGTACTTCCCTGCGGAACAAACGTTCTGTTTTAGCGTCTCTCCGGGGGGAACCTCGCGCCGCGTCTGCGCGCGCTTGCAGCCGTGTTGTCGCGCTCTCTCTCTCTCCCTCTCTCTCTCACCTGTGTGGATGGCCCACTCCTTGAACAGGCAGGCATCCTTGTCCATCTCCCAGCCGTGGCGAGCCGCATGCTTCCAGGGAATGGAGAACATCGTCTTCTCCTGAACGGAGAGGAAAACACAGAGTTGGCGCAAGGGGAAGAAACATGCAAAAATAAATAAATAAATAAAACAATAAAAAATATCATGTGCTTGGACAGTCACAATACGAGCAGCAAAAGAAAAAAAAACTAAACAGAAAATCTTTTGCCGCTTTCTTGTCTGAACTGCGGCTAAATGATGATTGATTTCTCTTTTAGAAATTTTACAAAGCGAGAACATGCTGCTGCTCCTCTGAACCCGCTCCAGCTCTCTTAAAACGGTCCACCTGTTGGGTGCAGCCATGCTTTTGCCAAAACATTTCTAGACCCAGCGCCTGCGGACCACCAAGACCCGCTGCTGGACCCAGTCAGAAGCGCCTCTCACCTTGTTCACCCAGGTCAGGCCCGAGATGGACTTGGACTCGATCATCTTCTCCAGCCACGGCCGCATCCTCATCCTGGAAATAGGCATGTTCGCCTGGAAACACGGAGAGGCGGAGTGAGGAAGAGCGAGAGAGAGACAGACAGACAGACAGACAGACAGGAGGACCGGTGCCGGTGTGATATACGGCACAGACGCACAAGGGGGGGTGGGCGGCGGCGGGGGCGGGGTCGAGGGGGGCCTGGGGGTGGGCGGGGCCGAGCCGGTGCGCGTTGCGCGTCTTGAGTCAGCTTTGACCGAGAAGGCAGATACCCGCCAATAAACATCTCCAGGTTTTTTTTTTTTATAGCTTTATTGAGCAAAAATGTGCTCAAATGCACGTAGCGCGAGTCTGCACGAGTACGTCATGAAAGGGTCCGATTTAAAAAACAAAAACAAAAAAAAAACCACACATTTAAAAAACAAAACAAAATTGTGGTAAATGCTGCATGCAAAGTGTCTTCCTTTAAAATGTGTAAAGCTGAAGTGAAGCGCTCACTTACAGGCGTCGCTCTTTCTGTCTCTCTCCTATGATCCACAGAGGGGGAATGAGAAATATAGTCCGGTGATGGTAAAGTTTGTTCCCGGGGAGCTTCTCTCCGTCTTCGGAATATCTGCTCGGAGTCTTCGAGAACTCTACTGGCCACCGACAGAACCCGCCTGCGCTTTATAGGTCCCCGATGGAGCGGGTATTCCCCGCCAGAGCGACTGCTCGGGCACACTGCAAAAAAATATCAACCCCTATTTTTTTTTTTGAAAAAAAAAAGTCCACTCCACTCCGCTCATACCCGAACTTGCACAATCTGTCATTTAAACCCGAACGCTTCCCAGGCCTTTGCAAGATCATTTATACCCCCCCCCCCCTTTTATTTTATTTTAAGTTAAGCATGCATATCGTGAAATGGGGTTAGGGTTAGGGCGTCCCGAGTGAATCATTTCGCAGTCGAGGCGCGCTTCATTTTTTACAGCGACGCGCAGGCGCACTTTGCGCTCGGCTTCGGCGGCAGCCCCGGCCGATTCCGAGAAATCACGCTGTTGAAGGCAAGGAGGAAGTTGGCGAGCTCGCGCGCAGCCAGCGCCGCCCCCCCCCGCCCCCCCCGCCCCCACCTGCCGAACTTATGACCTCATTTGACTGCCGAGCGCGCGTGTATATGTGTGTGCGTGCGTGCGTGCGTGTTTATGTGCAAAACGGCCCGCTGATTGTAAGTGTGTGAGCCTGAAGAAGCTCTCGCCGGACAATCTGGTTACCCATGACAGCCTGGTAATAATAAGGTGGTCGACATGGTGACCGCTGCAGGTTTACTGTCGCATATGATGCAAACACTATATACATATGCAATATATATATATTTGAGTGAATCTGTTTGATTGAGGTGGTTGGTATATATATATATATTCCAGTCACCTGCACATACACACGCACGCACACACACCCACCCACCCACACACACACACACACGCACACACACACACACCCTCGCGCGCAATCGCCCTCCGGCAGATGCCAGAGTTCGCTCGTGGGATGCGAGTCTGCGCGTAAACAGCTGCTGAGGGAGAAGTCGGGCATTTACAAGAAATGCTGCAGTAATTTGGAGCCGCCGGCGGGGGCAGTGTGGCGCCGCCGCGCCGCTGCCGCCGCCCGGCTGCGCGCGTGTCCGGGGCGCGTTACGCAACGACTGCGCGGCCAACGACACACGCCTCCACACACGCGCGCGGGCGCGGGCGCGGCTCCCCTCTCCGTGGGATTTCGGGAAACCCCACGCAGTGTCACGCACGCCGGCCGCGTCCGTCGGGGGGCTTCCCGCGCGTCGCCGGAATGCGCGCCGCCGACCGGCCCGCGCGCCCGTCTCGCAGGGAATGAGAGGGATTTTTTCCGGAGGAGTTTTCACCGGAATCTGCCTGGGATTTCCAAAACGGACCCCTGGATCGGCGGGGGAAATTGGCTCCGGGTTGCCACCATGTGACTGTTTTAGCTGTGGGTAAAGAAGTGATGAAACCGGCGGAGAGAAACGCCGCGATTACGGGAATTCGGCGCAGTGGCAAAACGGCTGTTGTAGGATTTCTCCTCAGATTTGACTGTTTGAGCTGTGCTGTTCATAATTCTGTTCTTTTTTTTTTTTGGTTTATTTTTAGAAAATGAACGTTTATTTATTTATTTATTTATTTTTTGATATAACAGCACATTTTACAGTCAATTTGCAGGATCCCTGAATCATTCCAGACTCATCAGGGGAGTCAGGACCCGATTCATTGGACAGCAGCCGCGCACACATGCTGCTTTTACTCAGCATTCTGTTCAATTTTTTGAGTTTTTTTTGTATTATTTTTTGTTCTGACACTTTTCAGGTTTCATAAAAAAAAAAATAAAAAAAAACTTCAGCAAAACTATCTCAGTTTATACAATCACTCATAACTGCGCGAGACGAGTGTTCCCACGCAGACACCACTTTGATTTGAGGGAGCACAAACTTAAAAGTTTGCTTTGGAGCCACATGGTGTTAAAAAAAAGTGCTGCCATGGAACTGTTATTTTTATGCCTATTTCTTTAATTAATAAAAAAAAAAGTGTGCTCCCAACAACATCGAGCAACCCGAACTTCATGTTTTACGTTTCATTATTATGAACATCAACCTTTCCATCAACATTTAACAAACCCCCTTGAAACACATTTTCCAAGTTTCAACCTAAACCTACTGAGCCAGATCCTGGGATGCGCTGCAGTCTGACGCCGGTCATGCTGGCAATGACGGTGCGCGTACTTAACGCTGCATGTTTACTGCAGCCTGGTCCACACATTGGTGGTGATTCTGAATATTCAGGCCACCTGCACGGATAAGACAGTAACTTGAAGCTTTGGGATGAGGCAAGCTGCCGAGCAACCAGCCTGACCATCTGCTTTGACGGCTCACTGACAATGGATAAAGTCAAAGCCCTCGTTAGTCACTTCGCCTTCCACCTCAAGGGGGCGGTGGTGGGCGGATTTGCAGGTTGTCATATTGGTTGTTTTTTTTTTCTTCTTTTTTTTTGGGGTTTCTGAAATCTTGACTAAAGGTCCTCAAGTGGTGACGCTGTTTTAGTGTTTTTAATTTAACCCCCACTAGTTACCTACTGATACTCTTCTGTCCTCGCCAAACCTCTTCTGCTATGTGCACTTGTTTGTCTTCAGATTTTGAGATTTATTTTTTTTTCTTTATTGTTTTTTTTTTTTTGTTTCCCCTCTTATATCCGCCACAAAACCTGTCGAGCAACCGGCGGTGGTCCATGAGTCACCAGCAGCAGCGTGACAATGCTTCCTGTAGTAAGATTGGCAATTACATATGAAAACTGCAATGAATACACGTGTTGCCTTTCACCTAAATCAGCCCGCTGCCGCAGCGTTTTTTTCCTGCAGGAGTCCTCAGAGTTTAAGGCCCCCACCAGCCTGATCAATGTGCAGCTTGTGAGCGCCTTCAAATAAGTCCTCAAAAGTGTAATGGTGTTATTAAGCGGTTTCTTTTCTTTCTTTTTTTTTTAAGAATTAAAGTAGACCAATAGCACTGTTAAGGTGCCCGAAAGGGGAGCCCAAAGAAAACTCTTAAGGGCATTAAGGTGAACTTCTAAGATGCGTACACACTGTACACACTCTTTTCATGGGGACAGGAGGATTTTCTCAGTTGCCCCGCTGGAGGCGGGCAGGCAGACGTGCTTTATTCCCGTGCAGATTCAGGTGCAGTCTGAATTTCCATGGCTCTGTGAACGTTCCTGATGAACCGCCACCTCCCCTCCCCTCTAAACAGACAGGTGGAACTGTCCGTTCAGTCTAATAACCCAGCGAGCAGCGGGTGCACACCTTTGAGGACCTCTCACTGATTTTGCCTTGTTGACTCAAATTCATCAGTGCGTCTAATAATACATGCAAGAGCGTGTGAAGAATTGTGCGCGGCCACGGCGAGGCGTGTAGCAGGCGTGTTGATTGGAGAGCGGAATGTTCGAGGGCTGCGGCCTCCAAGGAGCCGAGCAGCCCGTTTAGAAACCAGAACTTCCACCCTGCAGCTGTTTAATCGTCCACAAACCAGTCAAACGGCAGCGAACATCCACATCTGTCCATCATATATGCTGTGCAGACTTTGAATGGAGTTAATTAAATGTGTAAAAAAAACAAAAAAAACAATTAAAGCATATCATTATTTTAACGCAGTAGGCATTTGTCTAAAATGTTCTCATCGTCAGCATGCGACTTGTGTCCCAATATTTGCTTTTAGATGTCACAGTGACCCCGCCCTTTGACCCTGAACCGCCAAATTCTAATCAGCCAGCATCGGCGCCAAATTGGAAGAAATACCTTCGGGCATGTACACGAACGGGTGCGCCTCAGAAATGTTGACCCTCAACCGCTGACACATAAAGTTACGCCACGCCGCGCTGTCCTCTCCGACATTTGCGCGGATACTTGTCGCAATCAAAAATGGGTTCTGTGAATACATGGGGCCTTGACCTTTCACCTTTTGGCTGCCGAAATCTGGTCTGTCGTGTGAGTTTGGGTTGACATCAGTGCCAGAACTGTCGCTCCTGCGACATCGCGCTCCTGCGACATCGCGCTCAGCAGACGGCCCCAAAGGGCCTCGGCTATCGCTGGCGTCCAGGCATGAAAACATCGGCCTATCAGATCTTTCCAAAACACTGCAGTCTAACACGGAGACATGAAAACATTCCTGCAGAGCCATATCTTATTCAAGACCACCACTCTGGCACTTTAACCCTAAAAAAACACCTTTTTTAAAGGAATCCTCTTTTTTTTTTTATCAGTGCCTATCAGTGGGGGGTTGGGGTTATGATCAGGACCTCACGATGCTGTTTTATGATGGCACGCCTTTACCGTTGATGATTCATTTTGACAGTTTTTCTCTGTCATAACGATACTTTTTTTTTTTTTTTTGTCACGGACGTTTTGATTCCTTAACTGTTTGTCCGCCACTGGTATAATTTCCTGCGGTGAAAGGAAGTGAGTGTGTTCCCCTCATCACTCGATACCCAGTTTAAATTTGCTTTACCCACACAAGCCTTTGCAAACGGTGCAAAAAGCTTCATGGACACAAAAATGAACTTCAGTGAGGCCTCTGGGTTTTGCGTGTCAGGCCCCACAGATATTTCAACAGAATATCAGTAGATGAAGAAGAAACGAGAAAAGCAGCGCTTCTTTTTTGGAGGAAGGTGAAAAAATTCTTAGACAGGGTGCTCTTTGGTACAGAGGTGATGCAAAATGCGCCGAGCAGTGTGAAGACCAAGGCCCTCTTCTGGTAGACGGAATATTAAAAAAGCCTGTATTAGCGCGGGAGGGGAGGTTACGGACGACCGCATAAGTGATGATGACTGGCTAAGTTAGTGTTTCTCCACATCGGTTTGCCTCCCATTGTCCCACAGCAACACTAAAACAGTGTAGATTGGCATCCAGCGTTTTCCGTTTATTCTTTTATGTGTCGATTTCATGAACGAAACATCTTTAATGGTCAGTTTTACCATGAGGGGGTTCGGGTTGGGGTCACGTCATGAGCAGAGTGCCACCCGAAGACCCGTGATGTCCCATGATGTGGACAAAAATATTTAGAAAATATAACTAACTCATGTGGAAGCCATCTCACAAAGCAGGAGAGTAACGCCGTGGCTTTCTGCAAATAACAATTTTTATTACTGAGCGTTCAGACAAAGGCGGAGCAGTGATTGAATGGGGAAGAGATAAGTATGAAAAAGAGGCCCACAGGCGTCCAGATAACGCGGATTGTTTATCCCCAGCCAGCCAGTTACCACTTGGGAAAATATGAACGGGGAGTTGCGTACTGTTTTGGAAAAGAGCTGGATTTCCAAACAGGAACATGAATTTCTTCTGCCGGTCCATCCAATTTTGGCGTTTTTTTTTTTTTTTTTTTTTTCACCTGTTAGCCTCAGGTTTACAAGCATCCCATTAACCCTGCATGAAGGCCCGTCATCAGGAACATCAACGCCATCTTGGAGCCACCTTCAGCGTATGTGGACCGCCATGTCGAACCTGGTGTGCCTGACCCGCCGTCACACCTCCAAGACAAAGAACATTATGTTTTTTTTTTGATACTCTGTTCCGCCAACCCTTTTCATAAGAAAATGAGGCGGTATGGAGGGAACGCTGAAGACAGCTCGTTGGTCTTTGTTTTTTTGTTTTTTTTTAAGGATCTGAAAATGAACGGTTGCAGCTTCACCAATACGTCGGCTCCCTCGGTGCAAACCTCAAGTTGAGTATTGAAGGCAGTGGAACGGAAAGTTCTAGAACAACCACAGAAGTGCAAAACAAGAAAGGAAAACAAACTTATTTTGTAAGACAATGCAGTCAAGACGCACGTCGCATTGAGGACATCATAAAAGGCAACCTCGGGTTTTCTCTTCCTGAGAGGAGAAACTCTTGGGATCTTCCAACTGAAGGTGTATCCAGGACTGAATGAGGACTTTGTACATGGTTTTTTTTAACTTCATAAACGAGTTTTCAAACTATTTTTTCAACTAATTTATACCATTTTGGGGACTTCATTCCGTTTCATTTATCATGCTATTACCTATTTTCTGTGGTTGACTGTGATGTCACTTCCTGCCTTTATTCTTCTGATTTTGAGTCACTTCTGGTTAGTCACCCTAATGTAGGCGTTGCTGCATATTTCTTTGACTGTTGCGATGCATTAGCCGGACTAACAAAGACTTTTTAAAATATTCTTTCAACAACAAGAGATCATGCAGCTCTCGGGGATGGATTTACTGATCCACAAAAATTATGGGATGGACAGTTCTCACTCCTTAATTGACTAACACTGGTTATCGGAGGGCAGGAAACGCATACGGATAAAACAAACACGGATCAAGCGAACTCGTCAAGAACTGCATCACATAATGAAACTTTATTCACGCTGTAAAGATTTGCTCAAACAACGGCAATAAAAAGCAGATCTGAGTGCGCAACACGGACATCGGCCGGTGAAGAAGTTTTTGTTAAAATGGCAATTATGATCAAGTATAAAAATCCGAGCCACATTTCCAAACGTTTGCCAGGTGTTTGCAAGTCTGAGAAGATCGGTATCATTACAATATGAGGCCAATCTACCGATCTCGCTTCTTGTTGACCAGTGCTTTCACTCGGGGTTGTTGACCCCCGCCCACTGGGCAGTCGGCTGGTGACCCCTGTACTGGAGTGCGATGAGTTCACAGCATTACTGAGAGTGTGTCGCGGACCGCAACACACGCAGGCTCCCGAGTTTAACGCCCAATCAGCCCGGACCCACATCACTGCTCTGCAGACCCGAGGCCTTTGCCAGGCTTCCGCGTATCCAGGCGCACGGTGAGTACTGGCTGAATTCCGTCAAAGGTTCCCGGGAAGCGAGGCTGGCGAGCTCGCCCTGAATATGGCAGGCCTCCATTGAATTGGAGCAGACTAAGGGAAGAGAGACGGGGGAATCTTTTTCGAACGCACCAACACGTGTGCACATCCCGACCTCGCTCGTTACGCCATCTCGGCTTCTCCTGGATAATGGCGCCAACTTTATTAGTGAAGATAGCAGGCTAAAAGGGGACTTCCAATTCATGGCCCATCATCTCAAGGACCATTTGGCTTAACAGAAGATTTCCTCTCTAAGAGGGGATTTTTTTTTCTGAACCAGTGCTGCGGACTTTGGTTTTACAAATTAACGGCAGCGGGCATTTGGGATACATGATCTTCAGATGCAGCAGATCTGGACCCGACAGCAACAGACATCCCCCTCGCGGGACGTCATGACTCATCCCTCCGACAAGAGGTGTTGGACTCCAGTGAGCTCCTGGCCAACATGGCCAGATCTTGGCAGGTCATTTTATGGTCATCATTCATCCGCCACTATTGGCCTGGCCTCCAATTGACAGGTCGAAGTTGGAGGAGGCATAAGACACTGGAGGTTAATCAGGTGGACTTCTGGCCTGTTGGGACGGTGACAGATACTCACCCGGGAGCCAACGGGCGCGCAAGAATCGCAGCGGTTTAACATTCAGTATAGTCGCCCTGTTGCATGCTTGGTCCACGATGAAGACATTCCGAATTAGCCTTTATTCCCATATCGCATGGCTCTTCGAGAGGCATTCGGGACAGCTGCTGTACCAACGCCCTGGTACGATCGCACACCCATCGAACATGGCGCGAGGAACTTGTTTCAGATTACAAACTGAGATTTTAAATAAAAAAAAATAGACGTTCTTAGTTTTAAGACCCCCCTTCCCACCCCCCCACAACCCGCCCCTTCCTATGTCGTCAGTGAGCGGCTTAACTATTCATCTCGTAGTCACTGTCGCTGAGTGGAAGAAAAGGAAGGTGTGGCAGGTGGCACGGTGACAGATGGAGGTCCTGACCGCTTAAGAAGGTCAGTCACGTGACGGCACGACGCAACGGCGGTACGTCAGCCGCCGCTGGAGAAGCCTGCCAAAGCTTCTCTCTGTTTTTTACTACCGGTAAAACACAGTAAAAGTGACGTGAGTTCATCACCAGGACAAACGTGGCCAGGAGGAAAAAAAAACGCCTCTTGACTCGAGAGCTTCGTCACTTTTCATTCCAAACAGAACATTCGGGTCGCAACGGCGCTCAGAATCCAGGTCATCCTCTTGAAATTGAGCCATCAAAGACGGCGACGATTTAAAAAAACAAAAACAAAAATAGACTGTGGTCATTGTGGTCTCTCAATAAAAAAAAATGTACAATTTTTTTTTTAAAGCTGCTCTTGACGTGTGTAAACTATGAACGCCAAAATTGCCAAATTGTATCTTTTTTTTGTGATTTCTTGTTCTCTGTGCTGCATATGTGATCTCTCTCTCTCTCTCTCTCTCTCTCTCTCTCTCTCTCTCTCTCTCTCTCTCTGTGCTTTGTGGAAACAAACGTTCCCAGCAGGGCG
>CAAKHG010033136.1:14067-37392 GCA_901007715.1 Dactylopterus volitans
TGAGCAGTTATGCAGCGCCCACACCTGCAGCTCACACACACACACACACACACACACACACACACACACACACACAAATTAACATCCCCCAAAACACCCACATTTGTTTGAATATTAGCTGATCTATAAATTAAAAAACAACAACAACAACAACATACCAACAGTTCACCTATTTTTTTTTTATTTTATTGTAAATAACCCCATGACTGTTCAAGGAACAAAAGAAAGAGCAAATGTGCATCAGCAAACTTTCTAGGCTTTAACGGCCATATTTCAACCTCGGTAACCTTGCTGGTCGCATCCAACCAGTAAATCCTGTCCTATCAGCAGTGCTGCATCCAACTAGGTGAAGGTCGCCCTTCCACCAGCAGGTGTTCCTTCACACAGCACATTCCTTTCTCTCTCTCTCTCGCTTTTTTTTTTTTTTTTTTTCCTTCTTCAGGCAAGAAGCTGCACAGCTATCGGTCGGGACATCTCCATCCCCTGCCCAGCTCTCCCACTGAGGTCCGTCTCGGATATATTGCTCTACACGGTTCCCTCCCTTCCTTAATCTCCCAGATTGCTGGTGACTTGCTGCAGTCGATGCTGCAGCTCTGAGCCGCTCCTGCACCGGCTGGCACAGCTGACTCAATGAGACAGACATGCTCGCATTCGTATTGGTCTCTGGGTCGCTCTGGATTATATTAGGTGAGTTTGGGGGGGAACCTGCCCCCCCCCAAAAAAAAAATCTGTTTATCAGTTTGTTTGTTTGTTTTTTTTTAAATGTGCTTGTATGATTTGAAGCGTCGGAGAGGCTGTAAGCGATGTCTGGCAGAGGCGGGGGCGCATTGTGTCATTCATTGCCGGCTTCCACCCCCCAACCCCTCTTCCACCCCACATTTAGCCAGAGGCCGTGGTACTTTTTTAAAAAAAAAAAGGTTTATGGAACGCTTCATTGAATCCTTAATCTTTACGTCCTCTGCTGCATTTGTCCGCACCGTAGTGACGCAAACGCCTCGGAATACACGCGCGGCATGCGGATATGTGCGTAAACCGGCTGCAGATTCAGCCGCGGACTGCCCCCGCGCCTCCGCTCCTGCATCTCAGGGGCGACATGGAAGAGGATGCCGCCGTCTGGTTCTGCTTTACCTTTCGGCCCGGGGGGGCGGCCATGCGCGGCTTTAATGCGGCTCATTCGGAGGGGGGGGGGGTGGAAGGATGAGCGGCATGGTTGTGTGGGCCTGTGCGGGGCCCACATGCTACCAGAGAGGAAAGAAGAAGAAAAAAAACGTGTACATGTGAGGCCGTGCAGCTGCTGAGGTGGTGTGACATTGCGCGTCGAGCCCGGTCGGACGTCATTACAGATCTATTATTGGACATCTCTGCCTGCTTATTTTCTTTTTTCTTTTTCCTTTTGGACCTTCTGGTGCGCGTGCGCGCGCCCAGGAAGTAGCGTGTAAAACACCTAAGCCGCTAAAGTGCGCTCGGGTTTGCCAGAAAGCCGGCCGCTCAGGCGTTGTCGTCACGTCGTTGATGTCCTCCACCATGCTTCAAAGATGGAGGCAGGGAGGTGGAGGGGAGGGGAGGGGGGGGTGTGATGACGCGCCCGGCCTGGCGGCCGCGGATTGGCTGGAGCTGTCCACGAGAGAGGGGTGCTGAAAACCGTGGGCCTACCGGCACGCCACGTCTCTCTCCGCTCCGACCGACCGACCCCAGCCCGCCTGGCCCGGTCGACAGAGCCTGTTTTAAAGCGCGTCGAAATTCAGTTGAGACACGGTGCTTGACCTCTGGGCGTCTTTAAAAAAAAACGAAACAAAAAAACAAAAACAAAAAAAACAAATGCGCGAGATAATCTCTCATGCGCGGATTAGATGCGTTCTAAGACGAGCGTAGTGGGAGGCTGTGCGCTTTTGCGCAGCGTGTCGTGAAAAGCAACGCGCACACGTCGAGTGAACGGCGGATAACGGTAGATTGCGGCGTGCGAGACTTGGATGAGGCGGTTATGTGCTCCTCCGCCAAGGAGTGTAGGTCCCCGAAGTGTGGTCGCTGAACGAGCAAGGCAAAACAAAAGAGGGGTAGGTGGGATTTTGGCTGGTGCATCCATTTTTAATTTGCCACAGGGCCGCAGGCCGTTCGCCAAACCGCTCAAACCGTCCGAACTGTCCACAGCGAGCATCCCCGCGGGACACGCGTGCACCTTTAACCTGTCATCACATCCCTGCTGCTCCTCAATATAAATTATTCATTGTAATCACCCTAGTGCGGCCCCAGCACGGTGTGTAAACCTATTCTTTTCCCCTCCTTAATTTTTAATTAAAATGATGGCGGTGGTGGCTTTTGCCCGGCCGTTTGCTAAAAAAAAGTATTTCAATCCGCCAAATGATGTTGCAAAGGATGGTGAGCTCGTGTGTTTAAAGCAAAGCACCAAAAAAAAAAAAAAAAAAGGCCCACTGAGGCACCCCGCGGAGTCATTTAAACTCCGGGGCTCGGCAGGATGGCGGGAACGGTGAAAATGTGGGAATGAGGACCACGCTGCAGGACTTGCGCACCGTGACGGAGCAGGAGTCCGGCCTCGAGTCTCGGCCCCAGTATTTCCTTTTTCACGGTGCCAAGTGCGTCTCCGGCCGCCTGCCGCAGACGCGTTGACGCGCGTTTTCGATCTGGGTCCCAGCGACACGGCCGGTCTTACATCCACCATCATGTCTTAAACATGGAGAGCGGCGCGGTCAGCGGTCGGCTGCGCTCACGAGTGGCTCGTTGCTGCCTCAGCGTTCTCGTCCTCATGATGTGGGACGCTGGCCAGCAAACGGCTCCGCTTTAAGTGCTGAATCAGGTCTGTCTGCCACATGCCCGTGTTGCTCTCTTATATGATTCTTCCAGTAATGTCTGACGGTATTGTGTTCGGTGTGTGTGCGTGTGCGCGCGTGTGTCTACATTTTCTGTTGATGGGTTTTAACGTTGCCCACCCTCCCCTACGATGGAAACACCCTCATAGTGATTCAAAAACCGCGCAAACACTGAACACATATGAGAAACGAGGCTTTCACGAGTAATAATGTACAGACTGGAGCTTTGTTGTTGTCAGCCACCTTTTTCCTGTGTGACCTCTGGCCAAAATTTTACCTGTTATGAGGAGAAGAGAGCAGAAGAAAATTCCTTAGCAGTCGGTGAACAAAATGCAATGAAATTCACACAAGTAACAGTGACAGCAGATGAAGGTAACAGCAAAAAAGTACACAAGTTTAATGTGCAGAATACTGGATAGGATAACTCCTGGATCTTGTATGTGGGCATAATGGGCCGAATAGGTGCATAATACATAATCAATAATGAATAACTGCAGTAGTTAGAATGAAGCATATACCGTATGAGCATGAGTGCATCAGTGCGGCGCCTCGGCAGCGCGCTTGCGGTGTGCCCCGTGACGGGATGCACATTAATCGCGGCGAACGTTTAAAAAGCAGGGGGCTCGCCATGAACTGGTAACACTCTCAGCCCCTCAAAAGGCAGAAGCAGCAAGTGCGACAGTAGAAGCTGACAGCTTTCTGTCCCTTTTGAACAATCTCACGACCTTGGGAAGGTCTCCCGGCTGCCGCACAGATTGACGGCCGCCGCCGCGGCGGCCTGCCTTGCATTCTCACTTTGGTAGTCAAATCAAAGAGGGAGGAGCGTCGCCGAGGTGCCATTTGTTTCATTGTGCAAATGTTAACTATTCTGGCAGAAAATGCCGAGTTGCATTTTTTTTTGTGTCTTGCACATGAGGCAGGCTGCGGCCGTTCCGGTCCCATTTAATGAGGGAGAAGATAGAGGTTGCATGTTTAAGGTAGGCAGAGGGTATCGTTAAGGGACAGACAGAGTGAGGGAGAGAGAGTGAGAGAGAGGGAGGGAGAGGGAGAGAGAGAGAGAGTGGCGTTGGGAGGGGCGGGTGGGTGTGGTGAGGGAGGCAGCGTCTGTCGAGCGGAAGGTGGTGTGATACGGAGGCCAGCCAGGCCCAAACCAGGCCGGAATCGCATCTCGCTGCTCTCCTCTTGCTTGCCTCAGCTTAATCTCACCGGTGGCAATGGGAAGGTAATTTGCACAGGGCGATGTGATATCCGCCCCGAGGCCCCTTCCCTCACACACCACACACATGCACACACACGCACACACACACACACACGCGCGCTCTGTTACACAGACACACACCGGCTGCCTGCCTGTCTCCGACGCCTTTGTAAGTGCCGCCTTGATTAAACCTGCTTTAGCCCCTCTGCAACTACTGTTTAGCTCTGTTTTTTTTTCCTTCCTGTTTGATTTACTTGTCGTTTGCGCCTCTCCTCCTTCTTACCTGCAGCTTTCTCTTTCTTTGCACACGTCTTTTTAATTTCGTGCTATAAAAACCACATCTCCTGTCTGTAGCCAGTCATTTCATGTTGATGATGGTAATTTGCTATTGTGTTGCATCCCCGTGCGGGACGGGAATCGCGGTTTTCGTGCGCTCAGGATGTTACAGTGTCTTTACAGTAATCCCTCAGTGACAGTGACAGGGAGAGGTCGTAGTTGGACCCCCCCGGGTGGGGGGGTCTAAGTAGAAAATGTAGAGATGAGATGAGGATAAGTGGGCATGGTGAGCGGGGAAAGTAGGTGATTAAGGGTGGTTTAAAAAAAAAAAAAAAAGTAAAGCGAGAGGAAAGAGAAAGATGTGACCCGTTGATGCTGCTGTGGAACAATTTAAAGAATAAAAGAAAGCCATGCAGAGTGTCTTTAAATAGAGTGCGGTAGTGGAGGTTACTACTGGTCATCTGTCTCTGTGCTAATAGGCTGTAATCTCCCCATGCTGGACTCTAATGATTGGTGACAGTCCTCGGATGGGCCGATGAGGCGGGACTTAAGGACGAAGGGTTGCGTTTCCTCCACTTTAAGCCCCTCGGGTCAAAGGCGCGCTAGCCGGCTCATTCACGAGCCCTCAGCCATACATCGCAACGCGGCGCTCTCGGGGTCTGGGAGGGACTCGTCCATCGGGTGGAACGGCTTCAGTGACACTGACAGCTTGGGCCGAGGGGCTGCTCCGTGTTTCAGATTTGCATCGTTAAAGCATCTTTCCCGTGTCAACGCAGCGGCGTCAAAGCTGCAACTGCTTCTGCGGGACGTGACTATCCAGAGGCATCGGAGATAAGTTATGAGGAGCTTATTTGTGCGTTGAGCTGCACCTCCTCCTTGCACTTAATGTCCAGCGAGTGCATGTCCAGCCTGCCGAATCAGCTGATTGTGACTTGATCGTCCAAATGATGCATCTTAGGCAAGCAAATTGGGACTTCCGAGTGGATATTTAAACATGTACAACCAGCCCGCATGTTTATTTCTCTTTAAGTGCAGCTGTTCGTGCACAGTGTGTGCCCTTTTTTGATGTGACACACTTTATATGGAATCCCCTCTGAACCGCGTGCACATCTGTCAAAGTTGTCTGGCCAAGTGTTGCATATTGATGCCCCCCCCTCCCCTCTGAATTTTTCACTGACTCAAATCTCGCGGCATCACGCTCAGTCATCATCAAATACTGTCAACATTTTTCAATCGGTTTCGAATCGGCGCCGACAAAAACTGGGTTGAGACGGGATTCCGGCTGCAGACGACGCCGATCCCATTCCTTTTCAGAGCTCGGCACAGCCAGTCGAGTATCCGGATATCCCAGGGAATGATCGACAAAAATGACGAGACGTTCGCAGCGAAGCAGTCGACACAGCGGCGGTGAGAACTTCTATGAAGCAGTGTGAGGAGGCAACTGCAGCTTTCCAAACTAAACGTTGCCATTTAGTTATTAAGCGGTGAGGAAGTTGAGCAGAGTTCAGTCCATGTTTTATGGTTTGATATTAATGACTTACCACCTTTACTTGGAGCTTTGACTTGCACTCGTTGCCTTCATCAGCGGGCACATTTATGCTGCTTTTTCAGGAGGAACTAAACGAGCTTTTGCTGCGTTGGTAGGAACAAAAATGACTTAAACCTGCTCAGCATTGAGCGAGAATGGTGCGACCGCAAAAACCGCGAATCACACGGGGCAATTGTCCACCCTAAGAGAGGACATCCGTTGAAAGTGCTTCTCATGACTGACAGGCTCCAGTTATTCTAAATGTCTTATACGATGGAGAGGATCCCATAGAGCTGTCAAGATATTTATGAAAACAACCCTTTATTGGCAAAAAAAAAAAAAAAAAAAAGCCCTTTCAGAAGATGTAGATGTAAGCAGTGGACATCGCCCGTTCTTGCTCAGCTCTGAACAGACTGAAATTGTTTTTGTTCCTATCAGTCGTTCTGAGGCAACTCCATGGCAGCATTGGGCCCAGGCTGAAAAATACAGTTTTCCTTAAAGGGACGATGATGGCCGAGCTCGATGCGCGTGGGCCGATGTGCTCTTCATCTGACGAGGTCCTCGAGTGCACAGGCCCGTGCGGGTCATTGCTGGCGCTGATCTGGATGCTTCGGACCTGCTTGTTCCTCTGTCCCGCCAGCTGTGGCAACAAATCTTTGTGGAAGGCAGCAGGGCTGCGGCGGCGACCAGTTTGGGGCAGCTGAGTAAATGGCCGCGTCGGATCCAAATAATCGCGCAAGTCATCTGTTTGGGTGAACTTTGTACTGTCAGAGTGAAAACACGTCCGCTCTATAGAGAGCAGACATCCATGCTGAGAGAGCAGTGAAGACATCTGTGTCCAATTCTAGGATCTACGCGCACTAATGTGGCCTGAGAGGACTAAATGTTTCGCAGGATGAACGGCTCCTCCCCCTCAGAGTCACCTTTAAAGAACGCTGGTTGACAAATCGGGGAAAAACAAAAAAACAAAAAAAAAACAAAACGTATTTCTTGGAGGAGCCTACAGGAGATAGACTTCTCATCCAGAAATGCTGCACACAGTCCAAAAGCCCCTAAAATGGGACACAGCCATTGTGTATAGCAGAGGGCTAATTGATTCGTAAGACCTCTCGCCTCCTCCCTCCCTCCCGGCGCTCGGCGCCGCTTCACCTCGCTGCCGTCTGACGCCACGTGTCGAGAGGGAGCCGCTTCAGCGACGCGCCCCGGCTGAGGTTCAAGCCAATCAGCACGTTGGTGTGGACGCCCCAAGCAGCGTGGGGTCAGATTCTGTTGCGAATCCCGCTCTGACCTGCTTCCTTTTATTTATTTATTTTTTTTGATTGTGTTATCTTTTTTTTTTTTTTTTTTTTTAATCTTTTATAAGACAGATCACTTAATATGTGACTCGCCGGCGGCAGTGAAACAAGTGTAAAGCGGGAAAACGAAAGATGAGAGAAAAACCGAGAGCGAGAGAATTGATGGGCCGAGTTAAGTGTTTGCATCTCGCCTGGAGGCCAATTAGGTGTCTCGCTGGCTGTGAGCGCCTCGCCGCTGTTGGACTATTTAAAGGCAGGGTGATGTGGCGCACGATAACGTCCTGGTGGCACTGGCTGATTAATGGAACGCCGGCAGGTGCCACGAGTGGTTGCTCTAATTCCGAGGCGGGTGTTCCTCCGCCTGTTTTTACAATTTGAATATGCATCCAACATTGTTCTGCCGAGATGAGCAACGGCAAAATGGATTTTGAGGCCAAAATTTGACCTCATCTACGTGAGGCATTTCATGTTATTCACTGTATATTTATAGATCAGCAGGATTCTGCCCAACATTGCGCACTCAGCAAAGTTCTATAAAAACAAATCAAGGGCATCGGTGATGAACCAGATCTGAAGCTTTTTTTCAAGTGTTTGAATTTCCGCAAAACCACCAATTGTCAAACATGAATCCTATTTGTTCAATTAAGTCACATTTCTCAAACTATATCTCTATTTTTGTTATTTTTTTTGGGCCCTGAAGCAGAGAAAAAAAACACCTCCGTCTTTTCTCTGTAAGATAGATTAAATAATCAAATGAATGATCATTGCAAACATTCACTTTCGTTCATTCAGTTCTTCTCAAGCTCAAAATACTCAGAGGCATCGCGAGGAAATTTTGCGGAAAGAAAACAAAATGATATTTCATCATCACCCCAATTAGCCTCATCATTTATATTTGTGTTTTGCTCTGCGCGCCACATCTCGCCCGCCTCCCATCTCTCAGCCCCTCGTTGTCGCCTTGTCCTCTTTCCGCGAGAGACCGCGCTCGCGCTCCTGTGACGCGTCAGCGCTCCCTTTGCGGTCTCGTGTATTCCGGCTATCTGCTCGGTCGTGTCAGTGGGTTGTGGAGTTCCGTCTATATTTAGAGCTGGCCGATTGCTCCTTCCCCTCCTCTGCCTCCCCCCCCCACCCCATTCTGAATGCTGACTTATCCAGCGTGGCTCCGTCGCCGCCGCCGCCGCCGCCAAGCCACATCCGCCGCTGAGCAACAACGCGGCAGCACATGCGATGAGCGCCGACGAGCCGGCGACGCCCCCCACACAACCCCCCATCAGGCTTAATCGCAATTTGGTCCAAGCGTGGCGTCGGAGAAGGCGGCCTGGCAAAAACCACACCGGGCCGCAGGCCGCATCTGAGGTATTCAGACTTGGAAGTTATTGCCTCAAGCTATAAACCTAATCGATGCCCTCCTTTAGGAATAAAAGCCTCAAAATAATCTCGAAACGGGATCGCGAGGTTCCAGAGCACGCAACCAGATATCAATCACATCGCTCAGTCGGATTCCTGTTGTCTGTATTGAAAGGAGTGGAACGAGCTTGTTTCATTGGTCTGTTCTTCATAGCTGTGCCTCATCGGCGCATATCCTTCTGGCAAAACCACATAGACTTATTTTTGCTGGGCGCGCCGTGTGCCGCATCCCTGGCTGGTGCTTTTTACACTCATCTCCCCATCAGAAGTATTCAAACACATCAGCTGCACCGAGGGAACGTAACCCAACACGCCACGGTGGGAGGCGGGAAAAGTATGGAACATGGAAACACACTTGTTCTGTCGCGGCGAGGTCATGTTCGGCATGCCGGACTCAAACACGGATTGCAGCTTTTGTCTTTGACGTTAAGCACGAAGAGCGTGAGGCTGCTGAGGGAATTGTTTTATCCCAGCAGCGTCGCAATTTCAAACTTTTCATCTAATGAAAAGGGGAGACATGAACATGGCAAATTTGATTCTCACTCTCATCAATGCATACTGGGCTGAGGCCGTTAGCATGTCTGCGTGGTTCCACTATGTAGCTCCGCCTTGAGCGAAATGCTAACACCAACTTGGCAACATGCTAAAATGCTTGTCCCTCACGCTAGAGTGCTGATTTATATTGTGCTTCATCCGCTGCGGTTCACGATTGCTGATTCAGCACCTGTTACCAAGATGCTGCACCTTTCTCAGTGTCAGTTAAAACTTTGGCCCGCTGGTGGCGCTAAGCACGCGGCGGGAGTGGATAGTTGTTGACATATTTTTAGTCAGGTGACACACCCATACATAACTGTCATTATACAGCTTGTTTTCGTCCTATTTTTTTCTCAGGTCAACACATTTAAAAAAAAAATGGAAGTTTGCCAAAGTCCTGGACAGGTCAATAAAAGATTTAAAAAAAAATACAATAAACACAGATACAAAGTTTAAAGAAACAAAACAGAACACATTTTGGGTGTCCAGGTCAAGGTTATTTTATTTTATTTTACTTTATTTTTTTATCTCCCTTTGCAGGAGTGATAAGGGATAATAAAATTTAAAAAATATACATTTAAAAAAAAAACTATATCACTGAATGCAGCCCACATGTAACATTTTTCGTACTTGAGATGAATCTTTTTTTTTTTTTTTGTCTGTCTGTTCCCTGTTCCTTCTCCATCTCTCACATTCCTTAACTTTACCACTTATAAGCTCTGCAGTCAAAATTTAAACCAAATACCTGAAGCTGTGCCAGATTGTGTTTTCAATTTGTCAAGTCCTCACAGTAATTAGCGGAAAACTCCAGCGGTGCACAGTGGGCCTCCTCTTGCTGTCAGCGTGGCAGGACATTTCATCCCCGAATTAACTTTGACACTGGCATTGTTTCGCCACCAGTACCCTCATGACAGTGTCGGAACGTTGTTTATTCCGGAGCCAGAATCAAGTGGTTTTCAAGCATTTTCATTGTTAAGAGTTAGGCCCAACATTTCCCAGCAGCTCGAGTTTCCCATCATGGTTACTGCAAGCGTGGGGACGGAAAAGGCCCGACAGAGAAAAAAAGAGGAAATATTTTACTTTGTGCAGAAGACCTGCGGTTCTAAAGGTCCAGTTCTTGTTTCACAAGGGATCTCTCATGCCGCGGTCACAGCTACACTTGACGTCGGCTTCCGTGTGAACAGAAACTCAAGATGAGTTCAATATGCGGGATTAGAGCCCAAGTAGAGTTTTGGTAAAGAAGCGCCGGGGGAATTCGCCGTCGACCCTTATTGCCACCGTGCTCTTTCAAACCAAAGCAATGCACGTGGTGCCCGACAGCTTCATTACGCGCAGTATGCAAATGTGCTCCTGCTGCTTTACAGAAGCCTGCAGATCATGCGCTGTCAGCTGACATCAAGCGCGTGTGACCTGTAGAAACTACGGCGTGCTCGTGCGAGCTCAAAGTCAGGGGTTTGGTTTGATTGAAGACGCGCCGAAAGTACAACTTCTGACATTTTCACTGTCCACCGTGTAAAATCTGACAAATGATCACGTCCAAACGCTGAGCTTTGTTATCAGCACACATTCGCTTCAGAGATTACAAAAGTATATCTTTAATGTAGGCGGGAGATAGACAGTAAACGAACGGGAAGTGATTCTGATTGGCCGCTTTTGCTTTTGCGGCGTACCGACTCTACTGTTTGGTGAGGGGATGCTGTCTGACTCAACCCCTGAAGGGGGGAAGCATACCCAAACTCCAGTCATCACTGCGGGGGCGTGTGTGGGTGGGTGAGAAAAAAGCCTGTGTGTGTGTGCGTGTGTGTGTGTGTGTGTGTGATATTGACTTCTAGTTTCTCAGTAATTTATTTATTATCTTTCTTTGAGTTTCTTTTCATCACCCAGCTGGGGGAAGACCCATCTTTCATTGTCTTCGTTTCAGCAGATAAAAGTATCACTGCGGCCTGATGGGAAATTAGATATTAGGCTTAGTCATCGGTACATTTTGTGGTTGCATCTAGGCAATCATAAGTGGAAGCTGCATTTAAAGATAACCCCCCGTTGCTCCGAGTATGCCACCATATCATTGTTGAACCTGAAACGCTGGCACGTTTGGCTCCCTCTGCTCGCTTTAACCTGAATCACTGCCATCCTGATTTTGCCCCCATGCGGAGGAAGTTGTGGACACATAACAAGACATATTGTCTCTTTCATGAAGTTACATTTTTAAGTCGATTATGGTTTTGACATTTAAAAAAAAACAACACAAAATGTACAAGACAAAGCACAAATGAAGGAAGGTGAGGGTTTCACGGAACATTTGGTTTTTTTATTGGCTGTGGAAATTAATTGAGTTTATGCTGCAGTCCAATGCTAAAACATACAGCGTTAATGTGTCTCCGCTGCAAAAATACAGAAAAAAATGACACCTTTGAAGCGTTTGTATTTTCTAAGATTCTTTTCTCAGATGTGCATGGATGCATTCTTCAAATTACACGAAGAGCAGTGACGCACGGGGTGTTAGGTATGTCGGTACTGACCGATCGGCAGTGATGGGAATAATGGTGTTATAAATAAGCGGCGTTACTTTTTTTCAGTCACGAGCAATCAAAATCAGAACTCTTTCCATTGTTGGAACGCCGTTACTGACAATAAAAGGCGGTAAATTTGACAAACTGAAGCCGTTTTCACCCGAGTGATCCGACCATCTCTCAACTGTGGAGGAGAGAGGGGAGCATTGGCCGCATAAATGATGATGATTGGCTAAGGTAGAGTAAAATTCCATGGTAAGCCAACCAGAAGCAGAGTTGGGCGGATGTTGTCCGCACGCGCGCACACAGACTCACACACACACACACACACACACACATCGCAAACAATCAAGACAAACACACACGAAAAAACGGCGAGATCAGATAACTCAACGGTGACATTTTTGAAGTGGAAGTACAGACATTACTTTTCCCTCATTGAGATAACAGGCAAGAATGTAAATGTTAAATGTGATTATGACAGAAACAAAGCGTCTCTCCACGTCGGCTTGTTCTCACATTGCTCCACAGCAACATTAAAGCAGTGCAGATTAGATATAGTGTTTTCTGTTTATGCTATTAAGCGTCTCATCTCGTCTCGTCTTTTTCTGCTTATCTTCAGGTCCGGGTCACGGGGGCGGCGGCGGCCTGCCGTCCCACCCACACTGCAACAGACCGATTTCATTAATTAAACATTTTGATGTTCGGCTTTATTATAAATAATTGAACATACAGTTGAATTTAAAGTTCCAGTAAAGGGGCGGGGGAGGGAATTGTTTGACATATCGGAGTGTTTAAAAATGCAATGCAGTGGTTACTTTCCCTGGTAACTAGTTATCTAACTTGGTAATTAGTATTGTTTTATCATGCTGTAACTATGTTACTAACTCTGTCACTTTTTTGGGAGAGGTAACTAGTGACTGTAGCTAATTACTTGTTTTAAAGTAACGTGCCCAACACTGCTGATCGGGCACGAAAATTATGCCGCACCTTGCATTTCATGTCATCACTACGACATAAAAGTGTCGTCACAGCCGTGTTAGGAAGCGGGTTTAGAGCTGATGAATCTGCGGCTGTCCTTCCCGCTGCAGAGCTGAGTTCCACTCTGATGGAGAAGATGCAGGCCAAGGAGATGCTGAGCCTGAGGATACCAGAGATGGATGAGCTAGGCCAGTTCTTCCGCTCCTTGCCGACCTCCACGCTGGTGGGCATCGGCGCTCTCACCGCCGTGCTGGCGTACTGGCTGGCCACCAGGCCCCGCCCCATCAAACCACCTTGCAGCCTTCTCCACCAGTCTGAGGAGGTACAGGTAAAAGGCACGCACACACACACACACGCACACACACACACTCGCACAGACACGCCTCCGCTGACAAATAAATGCAGTGTCATTCCAAAAGGCTTCCATTTATAGCCGCTCAGACGCACAAACACCCAAGAAAGAACACGCTGCTCATAGATACACATGGATTTACTTACCAGTGGAGAAATAAGCAAATAAGTGGTTGTGCAAACCCACTGGAGGCACGCATCACATGAACATCCACGGCCAATAATGCGGACTCATTTGCAAAAAATGCGCACAAATTAGTGAATAGCTCCCACATGTGCGCCACGCAAACGAGCACATTTTTAGAGTTTCAGTTTTTAATGACAGAGTGCTCATGACAGAAATACGCACTTTGAGTCACGGCGAGCTTCATGAGGGAGGTTTTTCCAGTTATTTTCCCGCCTGGTCGTTGACGTGCACATGAACGGACGGTCGTTCCCACTCGTGTGTGACACGGGCGGACGCACAGAGCGTTTTGCAGGAGATGCATTAAGAAAGAAAAAAAAAATGCATGCAATCAGACCTACTTATCCTGGTGACCTCTGACCTCACTGATGCTGAGCCAGCAAGAGTGCGTTAAATCGAAGACCTTTCACCCGAGTCAACCTCAGAGGAAAGCTGTGTGCTCGACTTCCAATTTATGCAAAAAAAACATTAGCTGGCAATTTTGAAAATATATGTAGTTTTATTTACCTCTTAGTGCCTTTCATTTACAACATTTTACAACAGACTTGCACAATTAATCAAAAAGTAGTACGTGGATTTAAAATATTACAACATAATTGAAAAGGAATGACAGTCATTTTCTATAAAATATATATTTTTTTGGTCTGGATGGTTCACAAGATTAGTTTCATTTTGCCTTAGAGTCAACACATTAAAAGTCAATACACTTGATTTGATTTTAATTCGAATGGTCCGTTGTCACCGGCCCACATGGAGAGGTTTGCCTTGTGTAAAAATGAATGTGTGAACTGTTAACAGTTGTTTCATTGTGCGATTTGTGTGCTGTGACAATAAAGACATTGTATCCATGCGAAAAAGGTAAACAAAGGACGGTTAGCCACGATCAAATCATCCATCCATGCAAAAGCTTGTTTTAACCTCATTTAATGCTCTCAAGCTTTGGGTGCAACATGCCCTTGATCCTGGTTTACCTTCACCACCATCCCATCCCACATGCTCTGTTTTTACATACACAGCACAACACTGTGCCGTCTCTGACTGCGTGCGTGCGCGCGCGCGTGTGTGTGTGTGTGTGTGTGTGTGTGCGCACCAAGCGTGTGTAGCAGAGGGGCGGGGGGGCGGCGTGTGAAGACAATGTGAAATATTCGCAAAAAGGCTCTCTGTGGCTGCGAGGTTCGTCTTGCCTAATCTGCAAAGATGTTTGAAGTTGCAATACTACAGTCTAACAGACTGTGACGACTGTGTCTGCCAAATGCAGGCACACTCTGCAGCGCAAGCATGCAAAATAAACACACCCGCACACACACACGCACACACCGAGAGGACATCTCAGGTCAGACTTATGCTATGTGACTCCAAACCTGCCTGCCACCCTAATCTTACTTACTTGGTAACAGGAATTTGCTTCAGACGGCCTGCGTCTTTATTCAAACGAACTCCGAATGACCCAGAATGCATCTGCAGTGAACACGGCGATGGGCCATCTCTCTTATTCATTTCCGTCCCGCCAAAAAGAGACAAAGGGCGAACTACTTTCCACTCGCCCACCCTCAGCTGGCAGGCTCTATTCACACATGTCTGCCCTCATGTATTTGTCTTAAACGTATTATTTTTCACATCTCAGACGTCCTCACGCAGTCTCTCAACACCGATTGCACCCCGTCGAACGCACAGCAGAGGCCGTGCATTTCTAACTTTCAGCGCAACCACAGTAACGTGTGTAAACCCGGCGGGCCCCTCAACTATAGGCGAGTAGGAAGGGCTGTAAAGGCAGCAGAAAAGAAAAAAAAAAGAAAAAAGAAAAAAGTATGACAACAATTTCACAACATCTACTCATCAAGGAGACCAGCCATCCTGCTCATGAAAACCAGAGCATCAGATCACCCACCACACTTCTCAGTGACAGTCATTTTTTCAGAGACAAACTGGTTGCTGAACAGCTGACGCACCCAAACGCACCTCACATTGTTGTGGCGTCATGCAGGGGTGCCCGGGTATTAGTCAAGTCGAGTCAAAGTTTATTTATGAAGCACTTTTAAAACAACCTCATTCGAACAAAGTGCTGTACAGTTAGTAAAAATGCAAACGGCATACACAAATACGACAATAAATAAGACCGCGTAACGAGTAATGAAAATTCAATTTAAGAACAAAAATAGAAAAGGAAAAATAAAAGAGAGAGAGAGAGAGAGCCAAGAATACGCGCCTGGCAGCGACTGAACGCCAGGGAGAAGAGATACGTTTTCAATAGAGTCTTAAAATGCTCAAAAGACTGTGCAGCTCTAACCTGGAGAGGTGGACTGTTCCACAGTTAGTAGTAGTGCTAGTAGTGTGAGGCCGTATCAGCTCTGATAAATAAGCTGGTGCCAGACCATTTAAGCATTTAAAAGCAATTAATAAGACCTTGAATTGGATTCTGCAGTTAACAGGTAACCAGTGGGTGCCAGGATGGGACTAATGTGGTCACGCCGTTTCTTTCCAGTTAGTAGGCGGGCGGCTGCATTTTGGCCCGCCTGTAAACGGTGCAGTGCTGACTGGTCAAGACCAGTGAACAAAGAATTACAGTAGCCTAAGCGTGATGTGATAAAGGTGTGACTGACTCTCTCAAAATCATTTCTGGGGAGATATGCCTAGTCTTAACTAAAAGAAGCTTGTTTTGACTCTGGAGCTTATCTGCTCATCGAACCTAAAATCACTGCCTATCATAACACCAAGATTCCTTGCCAAAGGGCGGCAGTGCGAGTTTAGGGTGCCAACGGCGCTATCAAAGCCATCTAATAGATTTTGTGGACCAAATGAAGTTATCTGAGGTTTTTTTTTCTTGTTCAAAAAGAGAAAGTTCACTTCCATCCAAGACTCAGTATGACTGAGGCAGTCTAATACCTGAACAGAAGCTTGGTCGTTTGTTTTTAGGGGCAAATAGATTTATACATCATCTGCAAAGCAATGAAATGAGATACCATGCTTTCTAAAAATGGATCCCAAGGGCAGCATATATATTGTAAAGAGAAGGGGGCCCAAGGTAGAACCCTGTGGCACCCCACAGCTTGGGGGTGGGGGTGGGGGGTTGAGGAATACTGTCCCAGCAGAGAGGAGAAGCTCCTGTTTAAAAGATAGGACTGTAACCACTTCAGAGCAGTACCCCTAATGCCAACACAGGTATTTAGACATGACAGGAGAATATTGTGGTCTACCGTATCAAAGGCAGCTGTCAGATCCAGAAGGACCAAGACTGTTATCAGAGTTAGCTGTTAAAAGAAGGTCATTTGTAATTCTTAAAAGCGCCATTTCTGTGCTACGGCGTGCCTTGAAACCAGACCGAAACTTCTCCGAAATGCCATTGAAATCAATATAAGATTGTAGCTGTTCATATGCCACCTTTTTCCAAGACCTTAGAAAGAAAAGGAAGCTTGGAGATGGGCCTAAAGTTAGAAAGTTAGACAGAACTGTGAGATCAAGATTTTTTTTTATTTTTTTTTTTGATGAGCGGCTGGACCACAGCATGGTTGAAAGCAGCAGCCAGTCATCAAAGACACATTTATCAAATTCAGAACGCAGGGTATGAAAGACGTACTTAAGAAGACAGGTGTATGATAACACAGGGAAGTTGCACCATTCGAACATTTTACCTAATCGCATCTTTATCGTTCGTTTTCTTTGTGCTCAGAGTGTCGTGAAAAATCTGTGCCTCCTTGTGCCTTGTCTTTGCCGTCAGCACGAAGATGGGGGTCGCAGGTCCATGATAGGCGACAGCTCCAAGCTGCTGACTCATTACCATGACGATGCCAGGACCATGTACGAGGTCTTCCAGAGAGGCCTTCACATATCTGGTGGGTAGCATCTGCAGTGGCACTATTTATTGTATACCAACACACGTATTAAACAGTGAACTGTGCACCATATTTATAGAGATGGAGCTTAATCCAGCTCCTTTTCATGGACGCCAGTGTCCCACCAGCAAACAATCACCTGTGGACCATTACGAGGATTATCAATGGAGATGCTGAACGCAAGGAAATCGCGTTGCTTTTAACTCTCCATCCAGTCAGAAACGTGTTTATCGTCACTTATGCCTCGGCGTGCAGAAAGATGGACGTGCCGAGTTTGACATTGGGATGCGTTGTCGTCCATCTGGTGACGGAGGTTCAGCTTCACAGCAAATGAACAAGAGAACAAGTTCCGCACAACATTCAGCTTGCAGATGTGCGGTGTGGGAAAATAAACCCTTTGGCACATGTGTGCAAAGATCTGACCTTCGTAGTTTAGCTTTCGTAGCAGACAATGCAGAGCGTTGGATGTTGGAAGAACAAGATGCAGTTTCTTTAATAATGAACAATGATGAATAAAAAGAATTATTCAAAGCAAAGCAACTTTGCATGTATGACCCTTAAATAAAAAGGGGTTTTAGCAGCTGAAGTGAGCCAACAGCTACGTAAGGCCGGCCGTTAGCAAAAGCTGGGCGGAGTTTTTGCATTTGGGTGCCCGCAGCCTGTTTTGATTGTTTGCTCGTGGCTGGGACTCGTGCAGACGCCCGCGTCTATCTCTATGTCGTGGATGATTCGTGGGGTGCTTAGTTTGGTCGGATGATGACGGTTGAGCTCCAGGTTTCATGTTAATTCCGTCTTTGATCGGGGTTGCAACATTCCATGAATTTTCCCAAGCTGAAAACTGTCCGTGGGCTAATTGGGCCGCGTCCCCCTACATGCACTGCACATCCCTCCATCACATGCACAGATGATGTTGAGAACCCTGGGATACCGAGGCCAGACGTTTCAGCCCAAAGCACAAGACTGTTGAAGCCGTTTTACGTTTTGATTCGGTGGAGCACAGGGTGATGAGTGATATTTTACTCAACATTCATGTTAATGTTGTTCAATGAAAGAACTGTTCAGTACAAGTATTTAAATTTGAAAAAGTCCGACCCACAAATAAATCTGATGAAATGTATTATTTTGAATCGATGTCCGCAAAAGCAGAATGTCTCTGCTTGGCCACAGTATGTATGATAGAGGTTTTTTTTTTAAATTACCTCTAATTTCAGGTCAATTCCCATGAATTCCTAATAATTCCCAGAATTCCGACAGAAAGTTTCCAATTTGGAATATTTCTGAAATTCCATGGAAGGTTTCTGGGAAATTTCCAGGAAATCGTCTGGGCCTTTGCAGCCCTACCTTTGATGCAGATTTTGACCTCATTGGGTTTATTTCTGTACCTGTGTGAGTTTGGGCTTTCGTGCTCTGTGAGACTGTTCCGGACCTTTAAATTAAACGTCGAACTCACCACGACTTTGAAAGCGACTGCTTAATCTGCATGGGTCTGCGGGAAAAAAAATACAAGTCAAGTATGAAAATTAAAGTTTGAATAACAATCGCTCGGCTCAAAAGTGAACCGGAAACACATGGCTGCGGTACACAAATTGTCATATACTTGTGAGAACTTTCCATCATAGGTATGATCTAATTCCATCATCCCACGCAGGTTTCAGGCTGCTTGACGTACAATGAAAGAGCACACACACACACACACACACCAACACACACACACACACTATGAACATTAACCCTCCTGACAGTTTTGCACACATGTGAACGGCAGTGAAGACAAAAGTATCACTCGGTCTGACAACTTGACCGTAAAAACCTCTAATCTCCTCTGCTTGAGTCCTTTTGGTTGCCATAGTGAGGTGCACCGTTTACAGTAATAGTGTCAGGGTTGACAACAGGGGCGTTTAAGTGACTGGGTAACCGACACAGGATACTTTTACCTCATCAGCCACAACCGCTTTTTGCTGTGACCTTTCAGAATGAATGAGCTCTGCTAATAGAAGTCAAGCCCGTTGACAGAATAACCTGAAAAAACATCCCATATACAACCGGTGAAGTCATATCAAATGTTTGTGGGCATCAAAGATCTTCGATTTTTCGGCGTCCGTTCATGTCTGCAGGCCCTTGATTCGATCACTTGGGGGGTGTTGAGATGATTCTTATCCAGTCGCAAGAATGCCCGCTTTCAAGCGTAATTCCAAAGACTCTGTGCATGGCAGCTTTGCTCATCAAGCAGTTTCTATGGCTACACACCGATCTGTTTAAAACCGCCATCCAGAGGTTCAGGGCCGCTGAACATGTCCTTTTCCTAAAATGGCCACGAATTGTCTATGTTTAAAATCTAAACTTGTTTCTTTTTTTTGTTTTTTTTTTTTTAAATGTCTCACCGTGTGTGTAACAGGAGATGGACCTTGCTTAGGCTCGCGACTCCCTAACCAGCCTTACAAATGGATGTCCTACAAAGAGGTTAGTGCCATCGGGGAGGAATCTTATCTCCATGTAGCAGCAGCAGGTGCAGTGCCAGCCGGGAGGATGGTGACTGAGGCGTCCAGCTTGAGTGCGAACGGGGGGGGGGGCGACTCTGGGTTCCCTTTGTTAACAATGTAGCTGTAGTATCCAAATACGCTCGTGCCGCAAGGACGCAAATGAGACTGAGCACGTCGGCCGATCCGTTTTCCCAGCGAAGAAAAAAAAATGTCAGACCCCCTCTTTGCTAATCATCTGATCGTGATTGATCGACCATTTGGGGGAGACAGGCTCAAGCGCCGTTTGCGACATCTGTACCATAGAGCAACTAATCTGCCCGTCAGCGACCATGTTTGTCCACTGAACTGCGGCCTCACACTGTGGTCATACAGGGACTCTATATTTATCAATTGCCCCAAATTTAAACATTTTAAATGTAAACATTTTTTGGAATTTACAGATTGAACTAAACATTTTTTAATTAATCACCGGGACTATTCCACAGGTTTACTCCTCAAACAGAAATACATCTACTTCTACAGTTTGTCCTTACCTTTGTTTTTTTCAAACACACAAGTTCCCCTGACTTCGTACCTACTTACTCTTGCTGACAACATTTTCTGGATGCCGTCAGGAAGAGGGTTACTGTGTGCCTTGTACATGATGAGGGAAGTTTAAATTTTAAGGTATTTAAATTTCTGAGGAGTGGGTTCGTCAGTTCATGATATTTTGAGTGGCTTTCAATTCTTATGGCTCTCTTTTGTAATTTGATTACTGGATCAAGATTAGTTATGCAAACGTTTCCCCACACCTCCACACACTAAGTGATGTGCGGATGGGTGAGTGAACAGTATAGAATATAAGTGGATTTCTGATTTAAAACTTCTTTTGTCTCATATAGGATTGCAATGGTTTTTACCGGTTGACTGTGCAGTTCCGTCTAAGTGAGGCTGGAAACGGCACCGACTGTTGTCTCGCAAAACAACATAACGCAACTAATAAATGCTGACAGTCGTGTGAGCTTGTAAATGTAGATATGTTATAGGTAACCAGAATCAGAAATACTTTATTAATCCCAGAGGAAACTGTATGGTTACAGTTAATCCATGTCAGTATGCATAAAGATAAAAGGCAGCGCCAAAATGTAACAAAGAACACAGCAAATTATTACAAAATAGAAATAGACCCAATATGAACAAAATTAACAATATGAACAGTATCTAAACACATCAAATCTATAAACTAATTAATGGAAACTAAGTTAAGTGGAAATGAAATCTTAAGCAGTATGTAAAAAAAAAAACAGGCTGAAAACAAATAAACAAATAAAGGATACATATTTGTCTTTAAAGCTAGATTCCAGGTGACCAGTAGCTCCTTGACAATGGTGTGTCAGTCAGCCTGAGGTTTGACTGTGTCACAACCGTTTATACTACATATTATCACGCCATCCCTTTACTGTATTGCTGCCGTCATGATTTTAATAAGCTACACACAAAAAAAAATGTAGCTTCCAGCTACATTAGAAAATGTGATTTGGCTCTAGAAAATTAGCTCATCAACCTTACCAGCCATTCTGTTTTCATTAGAATTTGATTTTGAAATCTGAATGTGTCTAAAACTTTTGCGAAACAAGCAGGTGAGCAGCAACGACAGCATGACATCACCGGCAGAGATGATAAGCTGCGCTTTTCTTTTTCCGGGCGCGCGTGCCAACGCCGTGCCGGTCGCTCGTTTGGGCTCATCGAGGCTCGTACGGCGGCTGAAACCCCTCCGGCATCTCTTGAAGCAGTCTCAAGTTCCCATAAAAAATGTGAACGGGGGCCAATTCCTGACATGTTTTAGCCAGCCGTAGTAGTGACGATGCCGGCGTCAGGCGGCTTGTATTTCGACACGTCATTCAGAATTAAGGCCATTTGGGAAGTGCATTACACAACCGTCAGCATTTACGAGTTGCGTGGTGTTGTTTATGGGACAATAGCCGGTGCTGTTTCCAGCCTCGTTGAGACGGAACTGCACAGTCAACCGGTAATTCCGGATAGAAAATAACTTGTAAGACTTCTACTTAAACATGGGGCGCATTATGCAACGTGGTTAGCAGTGACACTTTTTACTCATGTCTTCCACAATCAGGCTAACTGAAGCAGTGAGATTTTGGCAACCGGATAGCTTACGCAACAGAGGGACGGTCATTTCTCCAGAAATGCAAAAGTGTCTCTGAAAGTGATCGGAAGCGAAAACATATCGGCCTTTGATTGGATTTGCGCTTCGTAAATCAAGCGAGGTAGAAAATGGACTGCGCTCACCCACGACAGAACATGCATTGCTATGCTATCCCCCTGATCATTACCAAAAGGTTCCCTCATCAACCCCAATGCTCATCAGATGGGACGCAGGACAACAACAAAATACGTTGCGAAAAGTCAAAATTGTAATTTCAAGCCCAGCAAATACTATTTAAGATAAATCTGCCGATGTCACACACAAAATAATCCATCAAGTAACATTTCAGTGAGATACTGGGATTTTTTTAAAAACTTTTTTAGACGATCATTTTACTTATTAAAGGCAAAAAAAAACACCTTGTTTTTTTTTAACCACTTGTGAGGTAATTATGTCTTAGATCAGGCTGCTGTCTTTTAATCAGACACATTGACTGGAAATCAATCAAATACAGTCGGTGAGATTTAGACTTTTTTTTTTTTCGGTGCGGTTATATGAAACAGCGCGCTGCAGTTTTTGTTGTTCCACCTGCTCCAATCAGCGCCTGCTGCTCCACAGGTGACGGCCCGCGCTGAGCATCTGGGATCGGGCCTGCTGCACCAGGGCTGCCAGCCCAACCCCAACCAGTTCATCGGAGTCTTCGCCCAGAACAGGCCAGAGGTGACTCCCACTCTTTGTCTCTGTCTCATTAGCTTTTCATGCCTTTTGTACGTCTCCTGAACCCCATCGTGGTCCGTTTCCATCGTACCACACCGGCTGGCTCGGACAACCCTTTTACAAATTGCGTGGTCAGTTGCTTTCAAACTCAACATGGTGTAAACACACTGGCGCATATACACGCCACACACACGGAACGCATTATATTAAAATTTCTAAAATTGCCAGCCCTTTTTCTTTCTTTCTTTTTTTTTTTTTTTTAAATTTTGGAAAAGATGAGAAGTATAAATGAATGAATTACCTCCATCCTCTGACCTTTGACCTCTGGCTTGCGTGTGATTGTAGTGGATCATCTCAGAGCTCGCTTGCTACACCTACTCCATGGTGGTGGTTCCTCTGTATGACACACTGGGTCCAGATGCCATACGGTTCATCATTAACACCGGTAAGAACACACACACGCACGCACACACACACACAGACAAGTATCAGGGATGTAATCAGTGCCACAGCGATCGCTGCAGGAGTAAACCACGAATAGCGGCTGTAGCGTGAGATCAAAATTGCTTTTCGGAGTCGATGTGTGTCGGGATCGTTAACATCTGCATGAGATCGCGAGCGCAGACAACGCGCATACCTGCCACACACAACATGCATTCTCAGCGATATACACCTTCACACGATACTTTGTCATACCAGAAATATAATTGAAAATCAGATTTAAGAGGAAAACTGCTTGGGAATTATTTTTTTTTTAAATCTATTTCTATTTAAGCCTAAATGTGGGCAGTTTTGACACACAAGCCTCACACTGAACTGACTGCACTGACGCAACATTGAGCCGGTCCTCCAGCAGCGTAGCTCTCCCATGTGGCGACTGACGGCACTGCCGCCGGCTCGCACGCAGCACGTCGCTCTCTGAGCGGAGCGCACTTAAAACCACAGAAATTTAAATATTTAAAGCCACAAAAACAACCACGATGCAACTGCTACTACAAGAAAAATTTATCAAGAAGTTAAGAGGTTTTGAATGTGGTTCTGATGTAAAAAAAAAAAACAAAAAAAA
>CAAKHG010033152.1:0-23414 GCA_901007715.1 Dactylopterus volitans
GATGACCGGATGGAAAGTTTTCAAATTTGACGCAAGGTGATTGGATTGTGGTGGTCAAAGGTCAAGGTCATAGGTCATTGTGACCTCAAATCTCCTGAACACAGTATCTCAGGAGCGCTCTGGGGACCATGGTGACGACAAACTGCCACACAAATGTCTAAAAGGGTAAGCTGATATGACATGACCTAATGACATTTTGTAACTAAAAGGTCAGGTTTTTTTGTTTTTTTTTTTCTTCTTTTTTTCGAGATCCATCCCATATTTGTGAAATGCCGCCCAAATGTCAACACTAACTCAAGGATAAACTGATTAGATTATGCTGGTCAGGAGTCAAAGGTCAAGGTCAGTGCGATATCACGAACCATTTATTTGGGCATATGCTGATTCTGACATTTTAGACAAACGCCTGCGATGAGATACTGAAGTGATGCCATTCGTCCGTGTAATTTCTAATGCGTTCGGTACAATTAATTTCAAAGTTTTTCACAAACATGGATGCAATTTGCCATTCGACTGATTTGCAGAGGCGTACAAGCAGCGGTTGCAGTCTCTACTGAACTGCATATCTGGATATAGCAATTGGAGCATGTACGTAAACGTTTCTGTTCGGCGTGGCGCCGCTGTTCCTGGGTAATTGGACTTTGAGTTGGCTGCGGCGGCTGTTGTTTAGATTATTGCGTGCTCTCCCAGAGTCGGCGGGGGGAAAGTTGTCCGTCGAACGCGGCGGTACGTCACCTCCTTCACCTCAATTTTCACTTTTCAAGCATAGTGCTCAGGTAATATAATTAAAAAAAGACGCCGTGTCCTGAGGGTCCGGAAATGATTTAGGCGAGTTAAAAGTTCTAAGAAACGGTGGACGGCGCCGCGAGAATAAGACGCGAGTCCCCTTTAAGGTTGCGCGCGTTCATGTGTCTTTTCCCTCCTTTTTGTCGAGGCGCTAATGAGATTCTTTGTGAGCGTTCCATGATAATGATGAGTGTGAGTTTCATTCTGTGTCTGCTAATAACCGCCTTTGTATGCTGCATGTTGATCCTTGTGTGGTTCTTCAAAAAAAAAAAAAGAAAAGAAAAGAAGGGAAATTTGCTTCGCTGGGCGTACTTGTGAGATGCAAGATGTTCTTGTGTGCGAGTGTTGCCTTTCATTCTGTATTCAGAACACACAGCAAGAGCGGCGCAGGATGTGGACTTGGGAAATTGATGAATTCACCCAATTCTGCTGTTATATGCCCCCTATTAGGCATCGTGCACTAGTACAGAATTTAAGCCTCCGTGCCGCATTAATCAGCGTAAATTATAACATTTAGCAACAACATTCTCAATGTTTAATGAGCGCCAAAGAACACATTGGCTTTATGCCGATCCGAAATAGTTTGACCCACTCCCAAGAGTTAAATCTGCTTTGTGCATGCATGGTCGGGCCAACTTACAAGAGAGACCTTTTATGTTGCGATCAAATATTCATGTTATAATGGTTTAGATGACAAAGCCTCTTTCTTTCTGCGGCGTTCGCGGCGCATTTGTCCGTTCTCCCGCCCCCGCCGCATGGAAATTAGACAAGCTGTGAAAAGTTAGAGAACATATCGCCCGGGACGAGGAGAACGCCACCCTAACATTTGCAAAGGTGTCAAGGCTTAATGGAAAGAACAATCTGAAAGGGACTTGAGCGGATCTTGTAAACGGCGCTGCTCCCGATCGCGCCGTGGAGTGTTCGCCTGAGACGGCTGCGGTTTAGAACCGAGCGTCGTTGGCTCTCCGTGTTCGCGCCAAAGCCTATTAAAATGTCCTCTTGAGCGAAGAGCATGTTTGGCACCGATCACAGTGTGTTTCGGATTCTCTGACTGGAATACCGCGTGCAAGCATTTGTACATCAGAGCAGGAACTGGACTCAATTAAAGGAATATTACACTGGGAAGTTTCTTAATCTCTCTCGGTGATCAAAAACGCATCAAGCATTCGCAGCAGGATGTCCGTCGCCCGCTTCTCCGCTGCGAAACGAGGCGCTGCACGAGGAAGGAGGATGACGCGGAGAAGCTGCAGCAGCGGATGGAGATGCTTCCGTATCGTGACTCGGCGTTGCTCTAAAAAGCATCTGTTTTAACTCCCGTTATCAGATTTGATTACGCGCGACGCGATCTCCCTCAGCGGGTACTTGAGGCACTCATGGATGCTGCTGGTTTCCAGAGTGATGCGCGGGAACAAAGAGCATCGGAATTGTGGAGCGTTATTTTGGAGTCTCATGTTCATATGCGAGGCAGTTTTGCATTTGCAAAACCGGGCAAACTTTTTGACGGGACCTTTTCCTGAAACGAATAACGCCGCAGAGATTCCAGCAGCTGAACGTCGTTTTTTTTTTACAGGCGCGTGTTTGTGAGCTTCCCCCTGATGCTGCCGATCATCCGCAGCTTTAATATAAAGCCTATTGTCACCCCTGAAGTGCTGGCAGGCTGCTGGGGGGAGTGAAACCCGCCATGTGCATGCACGCACCGCTGCCGGACTGTGCCGCCGCAAGGCAGCGGCGGAGTTAGCGGTGCAGGCCAACGGCAGCAGAGAGGCCGCGAAGACGGCGACCTCGGTGAGAGCCGCAGGCAGGAAAGGAGCAGGTTCCAGTTCCCGCTCTGGCCTCTGCTTTCTTAGTTTGGGATTTTCATATTCATCTTCATCTCTCCCACCTTCTGGTCCGCCCGCCTCGCTTCCTCCAACTCTGAACCGCCATCGTTCCTTTTTCGTGCCTCCGGGCCCGAGTCAGACACGGCCGGAGGCTTAATGTCTTTAAGTCGTCCATGTCCATCCCATTTTTTTAACACTACTATATCTCAGGAGCACTTTGAGGGAGATTTTAACTCGGGCTCGAGGATGAACCTGTTCGATTTTGATGGTCAAAGGTTAAGGTCATTGTGACCTCACAAACCCATTTTTGGCCATAACTCTTAATGTTATACGCTGATTATTTGTGATTTTTTCACAAATATCTATCTTAAATGATGAAATAATTACATTTTGTATCCAAAATGTCAATGGTCACCTTCACTGTGAGCCATATTATTATTATAGGAGTGATATTGCACGAATGCCCAGTGGTTGGGGTCAAAGGTCAAGGTCTTTGTGACTGTCCCAGTCTTGTCAGCATCATATTCTCAGAAAATGCCCAGAATTCTTCTTCACACTTGAAATCCACTTGGGACTCCAAGATGAACTGATTAGGAGGCCAAAGGTTAAGATCCCGCTGACCACACATCTTAATAATAACACTGGTTATGACAAAATTTAATAGTTTTTTTTTTTCATCATAATCTATGCAATTCTTTCACACTCCTCATTAAATGTAATATGAACAGAAATTGATGCCTACAGCAGCTTGACCGGCTGGTGGAGGAATACAACTGTGACGCGGTAATTTTAGTTTTTTAATAAATCTGCGCCCCGTCCCTGCCCGTCTGCTTTTTGGCTCCCTTTCACTCTCCCACTCCAAAACTTTACTTTGAAAAAGTTGCGTGCGCATATTGGCCTGTTGTCTGTGCCTTGCTGCGGATCCCCAGGTGCGTCCGCACATGGCCGCCGTCGCCCGAGCAGAACGACGGCTCTTCATGCGTCTTTCCTGCGCTGAGGATTGAAGAATCACTCTTCATCCCAGAGCTAATCCACTCCATCTGTTTACTCTTGGAATCTATTTCCCCCTCTGATCCTCTAGCACAGCTGCAGTTTGCACGTCCAAGGTTATAATATGTAACTGGCCCGAAGCCTCCCAACAACTCCATTATGCACTCTCTCTTTGGACCAATGGCCGCTAATTATGGCCTCTCCCGCTGGCGCTTTGCATCCATTTGATGCAAAGGGGAGAGACGAAGTGGGAGGTGGAGTTCCTGTGTCAGCAGTGTCACTGAATCAACTCTGGTAGATTAGTCCTCCTCAGACTTGCACATTGCTTCAGTTTGGAGGACTTTTGTCCTTATTACAGTATCACAGCTGCCTAATGGTCTTCTTTTTGTTTTGTTTTATTGTTTTTGAAATCACATCAATGATATGTTGTTTGGGCAATCAAGGAGGAAGCCTTTTCAACCGTACTCGGGGAGACCAGTTTGTCTGGCTTGAGCGTTGGATGTATTTTCGTCTCTGTGAAGTAAATGGGCGCCATATTTCACCACGTCAGAGCAGGTGCTTCTGTTAGCTTTTGGCTCTCCGTGGCACGAAATCAGCTTATCTCTCCCTCGCTGAACTCACTCAGGATTTGGAAGATGAGGTATCTGGTGAGGTGTTAAATCTGGATTTATTCAAACCCTAATTCCATCACAGGAACTGAGACTAAAAACGGATATCCACAGAAGCTTTCATAGCATTTCACTCATGGCTTGGTGTCCAAATCATTTTCGCTGTAGATGGGCAGGCAATAGCGGGATTTAATGAAAAAAAAAACTCGGCGGCATCAAATCAGAATCTTTCACTTGATAAATAATAAACAAGAATGCCATAATCTTTCCCATCTACTCCCAGGCCATTACTCTGTATTGTCAGCAGCAAGCATTTACTTTATCTGAAGGCTTGTCTGTCCTCCCCAGATACCTGCGTCTTGAATCCAATAGCTTGTATTTCAGCTCCGCAGGAAGTGGCGGAGTCTCCCAGGCCCTCGTTGACACTCTGATCAGCCGACCATGCACTGTTTTGATTTGCCTTTGATTTGGCAGTCTGACTGCACTGTTTCCCACCCAGAAGCGCACCTCGCTCGCTGACACGTGCTGCGCATCCGTATTTCCCGACTGTCATTCACAGCAGTGTATTTTTATTTATTTATTTATTTTTTGTTTCAAATACCGCTTTCTGATTTACGACCCTTTTTTTTTTTTCCCCCCCTCCATCTGATAGTCCGGACCAGCTACACTGATGTGTGAGGCATGCTGTGTCAGTTTGTCAGCAGCCCGCATGCAGCCGCATAGCGAGAAGTGAACGCTTCCAATTAATTGCTGTTCTCTGCTGTTAATTAACTTGTGAGGGGGGAATGTTTTTGATTGATGTTTATCTAACAAAAGTCACTTTACTCCGCTTTATGATTTATTTCCAATTTCACCTGCAACACCGTACATGTGTTCTATTTTAGAGCGTCAGCTGACACTCAAAAAAAGATGGTGATTTATTAGACTGGTTTATCTTATGCAACATTTCGTTTCGCATTTAATGTTGATCCTCATGCTTCGTTTTCAGTCACATTCTTATTCCCCTCCTTTTCCTTCTTAGCTGTTTCAATTAACCTTGCCCATACAAGTCATGTAAAGTATGCTAGTATGTGAAAGTATGTCGATGAATCCACATACTTCTACTTAGGAAAGCAATAACAGTTTTTTTCCTTGAATTTGTTGTAATTGGCGATTGCACAAAATGTCTCTAGAACAACAGCACCTTTTTTTTTTTTTTTTTTTTTTAATAATGCGATTATGTAAATTTGCTTCCTGGATGCCACACAAACACAAACGCAACAACCAGCAGCAGCAGCAGCCAGAAAACACGCCACTTGCAGGGAGATGGATAAGTGAAAGCTGGAATATTTAAAGTGTGGCTCTATCTGATGGTGAGGATGACTGCGGGCGCTTTCTCTCTATTCAGGGGAAATCTGAATACAGTGGATCTACAGCAATGATTTCTCAATGATAGTGGAACTTCTGTGGCAGCAGTTTTGGGGGGTGGGGGGAACCGTTCACCAAGGAGGGTCCATTAATGCCTCTTTATTTTCCCCTGTGGAAAAACTTTTGTGGCCCAACTGTGGCACAAACCTCGTCGGCTGCAGTCGGCGCGCAGCCCTCGCTAGCGCTCTCATGGCTGAATGGAAGCAAATCCCTGCAGTGAAAATCGTTCCCAGAACAATGAAGGCTGTAAGCAGCAACTTACTGCTCATGTTCTTGGAACACACACACACACACGCACACGCACACACACAGATGTTTAATGGCAGATCTCTTTTATTCAAATGCATTCATAAACCATTAGCAATAAAACAAAAAAATATATTCAAATTCGCTGTCTAGCCAGCTAATAAGGCTAAATCAACAGAACAATTAAGTCAATTGAGTTTTTTTTTTTCCCTTTCATATGATATTTTGATGTTTATAGGTAAATATAAAACCCAGTTTAAGCACAAATTGTGCACTCAACACTGGAGTCCGCCTCAAATGCTGCAGAACATCGATTGGCTGCATAGAAATTGCGTTAACAAACATGGCTGGACGTGGTGCAGTGAGATGAGAGCACTTATAGATTGAGGCACGTTTCTCCAGCCTGGTCCTCGGGGCCCGCTCACCCCACGTGTTTCAGATGTCTCGCTGCTCCACCACACCGAACTGAGTTCAGAATCAAGCTCGCTAGAAGCCCCTAACAACCCGAACGGTTTTACTCGACAGCAGAGGAACTGAAGAGCTCCCACGATTGCTTGCAATTAATTATCAGTTACAAATTTGCTGAGGCGATAAAGAACAGGATGGAGCAGGGATGTCAAACTGTCCCCCCGGAAGGGCGGATGTGGCTGCAGGTTTTCATTCCAACCGAGCAGGAGCGCACTTGACACAGCAAAGTGAGGACGGTCGATCGGTCGAGTGGAATCGGGAGTGCTGCTTTCACCTGCCGATCAGCTTTCCTCACCCAGCTGATTTGCCGTATCCGGTGTGCTCGAGCTCGGCCGGAATGAAAACCTGCAGCCACAGCCGCCTTTTCATGGGACGGTTTGACACGTGTGGGGACGCAGGGCAGCAAAAACAGAAGCGGGGGGTGGGGGGGAAAGAAAAAATGAATTACCAACAGCAAAATGAAACGACAAGGATGGCAGCAGTAACAACAGCAAAGCAAACAAACACAACCAGCTGCAATAACAAGAAAAATGGAAAAAAAAAGAAGAAATAATTGAAAAACAATACAGGAGTCCTGTAACACGGCGGCGGCATCCACAGCAAACATAGCCAAGTGTGATTGATACAAATCACCTGGTCCTCATCCTAGAGCTCTGTCTGTGTGTGTGTGTGTGTGTGTGTGTGTGTACCGGCTAGAGGCCAGCATACCCCCCCAATCCTAGAAAGGTTATGTCCATTGGAATTATTTGCTCAAAAATGTCTTTAATAAGTATTAATAGGCAACGGTAAAGGGGGTTTGGAGAATCCGGCCCAATCTTGTTTATGTTGCCGTGGGTCTTTTGTGGGATCAGAAACCCACTCAAAGGCTGATTGAAAAGTCTGCCCATAGATTCCAGGCGTCTTTACTCTTATCACATCCGCCGCTTTCTTCCGGGATGCCTCCTGATGTCTGACTTTAGTCAGCCTCCTCGCTGTGCAGAGCCCTGCCTGCCAGGCCCGACATTTGTCGCAGAATGCCTTTCATCGCAAAATCCCTTTCAAGTAAATTAGTTAGGCAGGTTTTGCCCCGGCTAATCGGAAATCCTTCTGCAGTTTGCGTCCCTCGCCGGGAACAGTAGAAGGTCAAGTCATGGGCCCCCGAGCAATCGAGTAGCTGGCCTGTTGCGTGATAGGAGGACAGGAGTGCTGCCAGTGTGAGAGAGGAGGAGAGAGAGAGGGATTGGAAGAGAGAAAGAAAGCGATGGCTGCTGGCAGTCAGAGTTCCTCTCTCCTTTACACCTCCTCCTGTGTTCTCTCCTGCTGCAAACAAAGCACATCATTATGTTCAATTATATCGGACAACCATTCGCCAATTAACATCCGAGCAAATGGGCCTTCACCCAGATTCTTATCCAGGGGTCCTAAACACCAGCTGAGCGAGTTTTATATTTGTCGGAAAGTCTTCCATAGCCGTTCCAACTGGTCACCGCCACAATGGAGCTTTTGTCTCTGTTAATTTGATATATAATGAAGATCATATCTAGCCCATTTTCCTGCCCTCAGAGCTCATTAGGTGTCATTCATTGATTTTAAGAAAGAAAATTAACCTCGACTGAAAAAGGGATCATGTCGCTTATTAAGTTAGATAACTCGAAATTTCATAGGTTCTGTTTTCCATAAAGGTGCAAAAATGATAAGTGGTTTGAGATCACTGACGTTTGACCCCAAAAAAATTCTTAAATAACATGTAAATGAACGACCTAGCATTGATAGATGACCTCACGACAACTTAAGACACAAATATTGGCTATCTACATTTGACAGTAAACACTTGTGACTTAATATCCTTTAACAGTCTGGGATCTATACATAATTTTGCAGCAGCCATACATTAGAGGTGCAACAACTAATCAATAAAAATCGATTGTAAAAATAGTTGGCAGTGGATTTAATTATTGATTAGTCGGGCCAATGTCATGACGAATAGTGATGACTTGCAGGAAATGGCAGAGTCTGCTTTTATCTCTGGAGTAAGTGTTTGAAAATGGTAGAGGCAGAGATGAATAATGGTGAGTTAAATTCCTTATGAAAACTAGTATTGGATAAAGCTTTTGTACGGTGGCCGACAAGGGCCAAACGTGCCGCAACGGCCTCATGCGTCTCAGTTAAGGGAAACAGCTTCAAGTATAGGAACGATTCAAATTGACAAACTCAAACACGAGTCTGGACGAGGTGCAAGAAGAGGAACGAGGTGCAAATGGAAAAAAAACGTGCTACAAAAGACAAAGACAAACGCAGACATCATCAAACGCGCCGCAAATGGAGAAACGATTCGACAGCACAAAACGGTACAAACCAAGAAACCGTCTTCAAAAGAAAAACGCTACAAACGGAGAGAGACAGAACAGCTGACTGAACCGCCGTGTTTCAACATACAGCGGGAACGCTAGCGTGACTTTTATTTGTTTAACAAGCATAACAGGTAATGTGCAGCGCTGCGTGTTATGGAAGACTGTGATAAGAGGGGCTTTTTTAATGTGCTATTATAACGGGTGCTTTACATCAATCTCTAATAATCAGCAGGCTAATCTACATGCAAATATGCGGCCTTTTATCGTCTGGTGTAAAATACAATTAAAAAAAAAAAACCGCCATGTAATGTGCAGCGTTGTACAGTGATATAAACATAACATATAAATGTCATCAAATAAAAGTCACGCTCGCGTTCCCGCTGTGTGTTGAAACTCCGCAGTTCAGTCAGCTGTTCTGTCTCTCTCCGTTTGTAGTGAGCGGTTATGAAGCGTTTCTTGGTCTCTTGGTTTGTATCGTTTTGTGCTTTTGCATCGCTTCTCTATTTGCGGCGCGTTCGATGATGCCGGCATTTGTCTTTGTTTTTGCAGCGCGTTTTTCCATTTGCACCTCATCTAGACTCGTGTTTGAGTTTGTCAATTTGAATCGTTTCTTTACTTGAAGCCGTTTTCCTTAACTGAGACGCATTAGGCCGATGCAGCGCGTTTGGCCCTTTGTGGGCCACCGTACCTATGACCATATTAATAGCAATATATTACCAAAAGACTGACTGACTGACTGACTGAAATAAAAACCATAGCTTGGCTACACTGATCCAAACTCAGTCAAAACAGTCTGCCATTTTTTTTTTATTTATTTATTTTTTTTTTACAACCCGCATTCATCAAGACATAAATCTGCATGCATGTCTGTTATTTTAAATAATTGTCCATTCTCTCAAGGTTCAGAATTAAACAGGGTTTTGTCTCGTCTCGGCCTGCTGTCCAACTGCATTGCACCAGAACCATATGGTTCCTCCTGCAGGTGGTGGACCTGCTGGAGGACGGACTCATGTCTCTGCCTCGGGCCGGCTCCCTCCGGGCAGGGCACAGTGGTCCTCTGATGTTTTTCTTCCCATATGCGTTTTTATGGTCCAATTCTTTGCCTGACCCTTCACCCAAGACCACTTTGCCATGGGAGACCCTGCCACCAACAGCATAGCTCCTGGGATCATTAGGACTCTCAAACCCCTCCACCGCCATCAGGTGATGGTCCACGTTTTGTTTTCTGTACAAATATAAAAGAGCCTGCAACTACAAAATTGATGTAGCTGCTGAGAATTTTTTTTTCTCTTTTTAAATCTTGAAGGTAATAAAAATTCTGATTGTTCTTCCTATAGTCACTGTAAGAAATTGCATTCAAGCTATCCTGCGCAATCTTTGCTATTCAGACACCTGGCAATCAGACCTTTGTTTTCTGAGCTGTATGAAGGTCTAGGACGCAGAAAATGAAGAAACAAATGCCTTCAAAAAATGCAATAATGAGACCTTTGAAATCCTAGTAAGCCTTTTAGAGTTTGAGAATCGTCTCCGGAAATTGCACTTGTAGCTGAAGTACTCTGCTGCACTGCAGTTTTATTGGTATTTATAGCAAAGTTCACCAAGTCTCAGTGTCTTCGTTTATTGCAGACCTCTCTGTTAGCTTGATAAGAGGGAACGTGTTGGGAATTCAACAAAAACACCCAAATGTCACCTGATTAGAAGACGGATAGATGATGCTCTCGTGGTCTGAATGCAAAGCCATTAGTTATTTTTCCTGTGCGCGGCTCGGGATCAAAGCTCGTCGACGGCCTTGTCAGCTTTTCGGTGTTTCACATCTGTACTGTGCTCTATACCTTGAATATGCTTCAAAATGCTAATCAACTCCATTCACGCAAACCGCTCGTTATTAAAACCCTTGTCACTGCCGAGATTCACCGGGCTCCGACACTGAAAAGCTCGATAAAAGGGGTGATTTTGATAATGGATCTCTGCTGTCAAGGTTATTTGGTTTGTCTTTGTCAGAATCCGCCCTCCTTACCCAGTTACTTATCTTCTCTCTAAGTAGAAGAAAAGTTTTAATGACTTATTTTATTGCCTGCTTCGAGGCACTATCCCCCTGCGAGCAATCTCACCTTTAATATTTCAAATCATCCTCAACTCATCCTCATCAAGAAGCACTCCATGGACATAAGCCCCATATCTGGAATACTTCGGATTCTGTAATTGCCTATTATACAACAAGTAGGTCTGACCAAGCAATTTGATTTGTCAGCAAGACATTTAGAGTGCGCTCACATCGGAATAACAGCACACCTGCCTCATCACTTAAATATTACTGCGCCGTTTCCACGGTAGCATGTAAACAACTTTAATTGAGCCGAAGCAAAAAGCCGGTGGCTCGCAATCCTGAGGCAAATTAGATTGTTTAGCTGTTAATTTTGATTTATGTGGCGAACTTAAGTTTCGATGAATTGCCTGGAGCGGACGAAAAAAAGAAAACACATCGACAAACACTGAGCAGACTGGATTTGTCCCATGTGGACGCGGTCAAACGCGGCCGAACGGAAAGTTAATGCTGATTAAACACGCTGGATTTGCGTGGCGATCATAGCGTCGCTGTCGCTGAGCTCCGTCTCGCATTCCCCATCTCGCTGTGCGAGCAGTGAGTCGGGGACACGGTGCTGCTAGCTTAAGAACACGCGTTAAGTTTGTAAATGGGCGGAAAAAAAGAATCATTTTTAAAGGGATGTCCTTGTTACAGTGCGATTGAGCCAGCAAAGCATGTTAAAGTTTATATGTCTGGTATTTGATCTGTTAAACAATAGAAGCATTAGCTGCACTTAGCTGGACATAGTATAGTTTAATACAATTTAGAAGAGAACTGTTTTCATTACACTGGATGCCACTGACATCACTGGTTGTTTTCCATTTGTTAGTTTCCATGGAAACTAACACACTTTTGTTGTTCTTTCCGAATTCCTTACTAATTGCCAATATGGATACGTTTTGATTGTCTTTGATTTTGTTGGTAACCTTTGCATGATCACAACACGCTGCGGTATATCATCATCATCATCATCATCATCATCGGCACACCGGTGACTCTCTGGTCTCGTGTCATCCTGCTTAATTGGATCAGCCTGCGATCGAGATTGATCCGCCCCCATCCGTGTGGAAGAGGCTGGCTTTTTTTTATATTTGACGGGACCTGGATCTGTTTTTGCCTCTCACCTTTTCGGGAGGGAGACGCGGAAGCCTGTCGCAGCAGCTTCGCTTTCTCGTCGTCGCCTCCTTCACGGCGCTTTGTTGCTCCGCCGCGAGATTATGAAATGAAGTAACAAAGACGCATATCATGGGGAGGGTTGGCTTTTGTTAGACGCACAACCTGCAGGCATGTGTGCCAAGTAGAATACGGGTACCAGAGCCTTTTAAAGGAAGATCCAATTATGGTGTATCCCTCCCTGGGCATCTCCAGCGTCCCTGGCATCAATTGGGGTGCTTTTTTTTTCTTTTTTCACCCCTCCACGGCAGCGTCTCACACGTTCACAATGAGCCAAATGTCAGTAAAGACACTGTATTCCAGGTTCTCCAGTGGCACCGGTGTCCTACCTGTCAGAGAACTCACCGCGCATCCATCTATTCTCCTTCTGGCGGGTTTAACCGGCGTCCCCCAGAGCTGCTCTTCTATCTCAGAGCCACCATGCACTGCTAGCCTTTTAGAAACCCAAGGGCATGGCTAAAGCAGAACAGAGGCTCCGGCAGTGACAAATTCACAACAAAGCTCTTTTTTTTCCTTTTTTTTTTTTTTCTGCGAGGAATAAGGACTAGCGTGGATGTCGAGGGAGTGGGAGATGAGTGGGAGACCAAGTGAGGTGGGGGAGGAAGAGAGGGACCTGGTGTGATGAAAGGACATCATGAGGCCCACCATGACAAATGTCTTCCAGACTTGTGATTCATCACGGCGTCGGGGCTGCAACACACACACGCACACACACACACACGCACATGCACAAGCTCTGGCTTTAAAGTTGTGGGCAATACAAAGGGCTACTTTGTGCCGTATGAATTTCTTAGCCGTGCTTTTAATGTCATAAGGTGGTAGGACATGATTAACATCAGTCACTTTCTGCAGTAAAGTCATTTTGGGATAACTGGGAATTATCTCAATACGCTGTGTGTCTGCGTGTGTGTCTGTGTGTGTGTCTGTGTGTAGGGGTTGGTGGGGCGGGGGCGGGTGAGGGTGTTTACGCCATTTGAAGTTCTTTTTCTTATTCAGGCAGGAGAAAACTGCTGAACCGCACAGTTTGGTGTCTCACTGTTAGTGAATTCATTGGAACACCCTGGCTTAATGCTGGACCCGCTGCATATAATTAAGAGGCCGTTTGTGTTTCTTCATAGTTTATGCTTTCTCTCAAACTGCATTGTGTTCTGAGAGAATGCCCGCAAACTTTTATTTTTCTTTTGTAGACACATTCATCAAGTGGAGTGTGATGTGAGCAATGGCTCCCTGCAGCTTTGGCGAATGCTTACTCGCAACTTCCTTTCACTGGTTGAGTTATAGCCAGTTATCTCACATTTGAATAATTTATGGGGGCGCGCCGCTGTAGTAATTGAAAGTAGGAAATCAAAGATGCAAGGAAACTGTGAAATAGAAATGTTTGTTCTTCGCCACCTAATAAATCATCCCCAACACCCCTCACAATAGGAGACGACAAGAAAGGGGAAGACCCCCCTCGCAATAGGTGGCGAGGAGAAAATGCCGGCGTGTTGCGTCTCTGCAGACCACAGATATGTACAGTGTGAAGTCGGCAATGCCGAGGCGCCGTGGATGCACCGAGGAGGAGGAGACGAGTGTTTGAGCCCCTTCCGCAGGTGTGACGTTGTTTCCAGCTGACTGGGCGTCTCACTCGCGTTTGTCATAGCCAACGTCACAGAAAACGCTTTGCATCCGCTACGTTAGCCGTTTCAGATGGTTTAAGTTTGTTGTGTATCAGTGCTTCGATTGAGATCTGGTTATCTTAAAAACCAGAGAAAACCCTTGACTTGAAATCAAATACACGCTTTTATCAAGTGGCTTCCAGTTAAAAGACAACAAGTAGCCGCATTTACATGCGCACAGTAGTCCGTTTTTTTTTTTTTTTTCGCTCTCCATTTTCCAACGAAGCTGTTTACATGACAAATGAAAATGAATATCCCACTAATATTGCTGTTTGCATGCAGCGATGCAGACTGTGATTAATGGCCGGGTTTGACAGGGCTCGATGCCCCAACATGGAGTTTATCAGGTCGAAGTCTGGGGGAAAATGGAGCCTCATCATAGGTCTTTTTCTCTCCTCGCCGCTGGTGGCGAGTTTGTGTGTTTCTCCCTCTGACCAGAAATCTGCGCGTGCATCTCTGCCTCGGCTTTTCCAGCTGTTGGCGGGTGTGTTTAGAGGCAGAGGAGAGGCAGTGTGTCACAAACTACCGTAAAATGCCCAGTTGAGGCGCATATTCCAAATACACTATTTACATGCCCAGACAATTTTCCTATTACACGAATAACACCAGCATGTATCACACCTCAATCCTACAATGCTTCAATTGAAATTAGGATGATTAAGAATATCCAAACGAAATACGGCATTTTGCGTGAGCTGAATCAAATTTGGGATCTCGACATATTTGGAAGAATAGCGGAAAATTGGTGTTCAATACGAAATCTTTCGGTGACTCAAACATTGGCAACTGTTGTTAGAGCCAGCATGTTTTTCCTAGTGACTGGGCTGCCTTCGTCTGCCTCAGACAGCGGCCATGGGACTCGCTGTGAGGGCTGTGAGTAATCCCGAGGTACAATATTCTTTGATTAAAAAAAAAAAAAAAAAAAAAAAGCAGACTTCATTTGTAGTCGTAATCATGTTTTTTTGTAAGTTCTTCAATTTTGCATTCAAATGCATTTTTTGGACTTTAATTTAGTCCCTCTGAAAACGGGAGTGCACATTATCATACCAGTCATATCTGTGTCAGGACAGCTTGCTCATCCAGGCGGGTCGTGTTGTCCCCTCTTTGCGCTCGTCGCCGCCGTCGCCGTCGTCGTCGTCGTCTCCTGCTTTGCTCTCTTCTCCTTGCAGCCGCTGGGCCATTAGGAAGAGGATGTTCCCTTGTTGACACTGAGGAGATTACAGGACATGTTTAAATCCTTCTTCATTACCGTCATTTCTTGGCAATCCCGAGCACAGTTTCAGTCCATCCATGCACACGATCTACCCGTATGTCGCAGTGTTGGAAAGCACATTTATTAAAGTGCAAATTTGAGGGGCTTAATGCCTCTGCATAGTTCTGTCCTCTCTATTTAATAGGAAAATATTGAACTCTCGACTACATTTGTTTACATTTTGCAAATGACTTCCATAACATACAGAATCCATGTGGATCCGACGCGTGCGTGTTTCCAGTTTTTGTGGCTAATCAGATCTGCTTTTGTCAGAATGAAATAAGTTAACAAATGTTCGCCAGTCTGGATTTTGGGTTTCCATAATTTCACACTTTGGAGGAGGTTAACTTAGCAATTTGAATATCTCGACACCGAGCACATTTTATGCACATTGTTTTATAATAATACTCTCTCCAGCACATCCCAATGGATAAGTTTGCCCGTCTTCTCCTGCTTTTTGCATCTCATATCTTACAAGTCTCACATTAATAAGACCTACTTTCATTTGTTTGACAATTTTGCTCTCTGTGCAGAAACACGCTATTGATTTAATTTGGGTTTGGCAGAACCTTAAGTATTATTTGTCAAGACTTCCCAGATAAATTTTGATTGCTTGTGTAAGCTGCCGCCTTTTCGTCGTATGTACGCCACTTTATGCTCTCCCGGCTGAACGGCTTCATATAAACGTTGCAATCTGCCTTCTGTTGATGATGCATCAGTGGCAGAACTGTAAGGTAATAACACCGGGATGTGAGTCGGTGCAGAATGCAAATTAAAAAAAAGGTAAGCGGCATTTTTCAACCCCCAACTCTGTTTTCGGGTGAATTTAGGTCAAAAGAATTCATGGGAATGAAAATCGCTTCATTTCTGTTGAGTATTGAGTGAGAACAGTATGACTGGAAACAACAAAATGAAAGCAATATAATCATATAAGGCAACTGTTCACTGTAAAAAAAAAAAAAAAAAAAGTCCTCTCAAACTGCTATTTTACCACTGACAGGCTGGTGTTGTTATTATAAATGTCAGATAACACTATGGGAAGGATCCCAGCGGGCACTCCGTAGTACTGCTCTGAAATCTCATTGAAGCTGACTTGTCGCAGGAAAACAACATTGCAATCATGAGCCGGAGTGAGCGATGGAGCCGTCCGGGGAGAGCAAAGCGCAGATTTGCATACAGAAAACATAGTTTAAAACATAAACAGCGATTTGTTTCCGCGCCTCTCCGAGCTGCGGCGACGACGTGCAGCGCCATACTTCGCGGGGCTTCTTCCGCAGCCGAGTTTTACTCGTCAAGGACAAGCCGGACTAGTGGCTCGTCGTGTTTGCGGCGACCCTTTCTCACAGAAGTGCAGCATATGTTACAAAAGGAAAAAATAAAAAATAAAAAAAAATCCTGCACTGAAGTAACTGTTCCTGAACTAAAATTACAGGAGCGGCCGACCGAACAGTTGATTTTTATTAGCGAAAGTTATGTGTCGACTCGCGTCGGCGTGAGCAAAAGAATGGCAGCATAACGGCTGAAGAATCTGCTGAATATTCTGTCATGACTTTGGAAATCAGTGGTCTCAACGCTCGCAACAACGCTTTTGTAAACTCGCGCAGGCAGAAGGCATAAATATACACAAAGCTTTTGGAATCCTTCCCGTAGTGGCGTGGGATTTTTGTAATCGCAAAAGCGCTGTGAAAAAGAAAAAGCACTTTCAGAGAACGCAGTTTTTGCAGTGAAAAAAATTCTCCGCATGATTACATCGCAGTGTTTTTTTTGCAGTTTCTGGTCATGAACTTGTAACTTATATGCCTTTTTGTTCCTATCAATCATTCTGACATAAAAAAAAATCATATTGGAAAGGCCCCGGTTGAAAACATACATGCACAGCTAGAAGCATATATATTTTACTGTAACAACTGCCCAGTTTAGTATTAATTCTGTCAGACTGCCACTTTTTTAGATTAAAGAATGAACCTTTTCGAGCTTTTGTCCATTTACAATCATTGCAGGACCCTCAAGGACATTTAATGCCTATTCAAAATTTTCCTTCAAACATTCATAACTCGTCATCTTCTGCAGGGGGAAAAAAAAAAAAAAAAAGGAGGAAGGGACCATTGTGCAGGTCATTTTCTCTGGAGTCCCTCTTCCCGGTGAAAGTGAATTGCTGGATGTGGCAGTGAATGCATCGCTGGAGCTGTCCATTAAGTGGTACTGAAATCTATTCCAGCACAGCCGGGCTTGCGATGGCGTGTGGATCAGCGGCTGGAGCTGTCCTTTTCCCTTGATAGTGAAATGTGTTTGCGGGCCCTGCATGTGCTACAGCGGCCACTGTTTGGATGGAAGTGTGCTATTACTCCCGTTGTAGCGGGGAATGTTAGTCCTTGAAGGAGTGATGGTGCGCTGAATCAGCCATTTCTAATCTTCCCAAGGAGCTGGCGAGCGAGTATTCGATGTCACACTTGCTTTGATTGCTTTTCCTTTTGCCACCGTGCACAAACTCGTGCTATTTTTTTTTTCTTCCCCTTACGGGCTTTTAACAGCCGTCCACACTCGGCTCTGTTTTCAAAGCACTTTGTGTGATGTGAAACACAAAGCATTAATTTAAAGGCATCCTAAACAAGCCCCATTTAATGCACAAAACTGTGCTGTTATCATGGCAACAGAGCTTTTGAAGAACATGATGATGTCCTCGGAACACCTGTTACGAATATGCAATTAGCATTTATCAGCACGGGCAGAGAAAAGAGGCTCATACAGTGAAATAAAAACATTCAATTTGCTCTTCAGGCTTTTTATTGCAGGGTTTGTTTTTTTTACTCTCAATAATCAGTAGACCCCCATTTAAACAGATTTGGCTCTCTATAGCTGCAGATAATTTGGTTTGAGGTTTGTCAGATGCTTTTTCAAAAGCATCAAACCACAGTAAATCAGATCCAGCATCACTAATTTGACCCTGGAATGCAAACTGATGTGCTTTTTTGTATATTTTCAGGAGGTTTTTTTTTTTTTGCTAATTTATTTGCTAATTTAACCATACATACTCCCCCCCCAGCAAAATCACTATTTCATCTAAGAACATGGGGCGGGGGGGAGAAACCATGAATAAATTAACAAAAATATGGCCTGAAAACTTCCAATAAAATATTTGAAATTTAGTTAATTCAGTGACGATAAACCTGCGTATCTAATTATTATGATTATACATTTAAAGGTCAGATCAGTGTCGCTTTGTCTGTGCCGGCGGAAGGCTTCTTCGTGCAACTGGTCATTTTGCTGAGAACCACCCCCCTCCACGACGCTCAAGGACCCTTGCGTGTCCCTGGCCACCCACTTTGAGAACCCCTGTTTCACTGTAGTTTGTCAATTTCACAGCGGCAGCGGCAGACTGTCTATCCAAGCACTTTTTAAAGCCTCTTTAGTCAAGGTGGCACTGTTTGAAGTGGCAGACCCGACTGGCCTCTATCTTAGCGAGGCGCTCACGCTTTACTCTCCGGCAGGAAGGACAAGCGGCGCCGAGATTGTGTATGCTAATCAAGGAGAGGCTAAAAGCTCACCAGCACAGGCCCGCTCGGCGGCGGCCCGCCCGCTGCAAAACGCGGGCACGGATGTGGAATCTGGCCCTGTCAAGTGTGAAGGTTGATGAGTCACACCTGACTGCAAGAGGAGAAACTGCATCCCCCTTGTTTGCCTCTGTCACCATGATGGGTCTCAGTCGCATTATGTTGGGACCCCACATGGGGGGGAGAGATGAAAAAGGAATTACTTTTTTTTTTTTTTTTTTTTTTCCCCCTCTACAATATCCGAATGTTTGCCATCATGTGTCAGACCAATAAAAGGGGGGAGGGGGATAAAAAAAAATAAAAATGAGGCTGACACCGGCGCGTGCCAGCGCCTGCCGCGAAGCACCGAGCCAATCCCAGATCTTTGGTCGTGCTCTGCGCCATCGCCAGAGTAATCGCTTATCATCCTCGACCTCTCTCAGGTCCTATTTTGTCAGCAAACTCCCCTCCCACCCCCCATATCCCCCATTCGACGCATGGGCAAGGAAAATAAAAAAAATAAAAAAAGTTCCAAGGAAATACGGCTGCGGCCCACGAGGGAGAGGACACTTCCATAAACTATCTAATCAAAACAAGTCACGGGGTGTTGCAGCGCAGCACAACTTCTGGTTTTCGAAACATGCCATTACGCTCGCTCCCCTGGCTCTTCTCCACACGGGGGGCTTGCTTCACTGAAGGGTCTGATGTTGCAATTAATATAACTCTGATAGATGACTTCGGCCATATGCGATGACAGAATATGTTCTGGGGGAGTGGAGCTGGATATCACTTTAGAAATAATAATAAAAAAAAAAGTTTGAGATTCAGTTGTTTTTAGATAAGCGGGGTTTTGGGGCGTATCGCGTGGAGACGCACAGTGTTTACCGCATTTTTTGCAGCTGTTTCGAGTCATTAATGATTTTAAAATCCTGCGTTGTCTGTGCATATTGGCGTTTTTCTTTTTTTTCATAATGTGTTTATTTTTAGAGCGTACCCAATCACAAACACCAGATTTCAGCATAACGAGCATGATGACCGACCTCCTGAAAACCACATTCTTGTGCAGCTAAGCCGAATGAAAGTGAGCAAGTGCGACATGTTTTCCTATGAATTGCATTGAGTACAAGCATCGTTCTTTCTTGGTAATGTTATTTTAAAATCTTTCTGCCGAAGAGAAATGTATCGTGAAGCGGCCCAAACCTCCCCCGACGTGACGATTTAAGATTTGTAAAGAAGTGCAAATAAATAACGAGCGTTTTTCTCAGATTTTGCAGGGGTCAATTCGAGAGAACCTCCTTATCAATAGCGGTTATTTTTAGCCATGTAATCATCGGCCACTAGGCAGGATTTTATTTTCAGCAATTACCGCCCTAATCAGTGCTATAACAAAGCATCACTCCCTGCATTTTAGGATTGTGGCATCAATTGATTTTGCTCAAGTTTTAATTAGGGTAAAAACACTTCCACTTCGTTAGGTTTGGCTGTTAACTCGGCATCGGCGGGTGAGTGGATGGATCCATTTGTTTGCCGCCGCCAGTCCGTTCATTTTTGACTTTCACTGAATGTGTGCTTAAGCTGAGGAACACCCCCCCCCCCCACACACACACACACACACCGAGCCTCCGGCCCCGCACAGCATTCACAGGCGCCGTCTCCGTTCCATATCCATCCGTCAACATCGGGCACGCGCTTCACAATCGCTCCGCAGCACGGCCGTGATGAGGCCGTTATTGTGTTTTCGGCTTCTGTGGTCCGGCTGCATGGCATCCGTCATCAGCCAATAGGGCTCCGGCCCCGCAGTGGCCATCATTTCTTTGGAGCTGATTGATTGGCTGTTGAGAAGTCGTTTCGGGTTCATACATCATCCTCCTGATGGCAAACAAAGGCTGAGTTGTTGGAGAGGGCCATCAGTGTACTTTTGAGCCACAAGTGGATGGTGTTTTGAGCACTGGGTGGGCTTTTGTTCTTTTTTCCAAAAGTGGCATCGTAAACACGGGCTTTGATTGGTTTGTGTGGTGAGGAAAAAAAACCAACAAGTTTCTCCAATTTGGACCCTTTTCAGTGGATTTCCAGCCATGCTGGTTGGATCAGCGCCGCTCCAGGCTCAAACATCTCAACAACAAGCACCAAATTATAAATGGATGATATTTACTCGCAGGCTGGGATGGGCGACGCTTCTCTCCTGCGGAGGCACGCGCTCGGCAATTTAACCAATTTACCTCGTCAGTGCTGAAATGATGCTCAACATACAGTTAAGTTACAGGAGTTTCCAGAACGCTATTTTCCAGCCCGGAAGGCCTTAAAAAAAAAAAAAAAAAACCCAAACACTTTGATAGAAGCATTTTGAAGGGATATTGAAAAGATTAATTAGTAAAAACAGTCCACTTAAATGCAACCAGCATAAAAATATGCTTACCAGTAGCTTAGGGTTAAATGGCCCCCTCTCTTGGAATTAATTCTTATGACTTTAAGTTTGATAACATATCAGTTTGGGTTTGTTTTGTTTTTGGGGGGCGTCCCTTTGTCTTCCGTTTGTGGGCCTTATAGATATCATCCATGGACTGGTTCTGGCCCTTCAGGCCATGGTTTTCCCGTTTTTGTGGTCTCAGGTGCCCCAACTGCGGACGAGGCGGTCTGTCCGAAAGGCGGGTCCGTTTTGTTCTGTTGGTCGCGGACGTCCACTCTGGGTTCCGGTAGTAATTGACTTCACCAAGCTGCCACCTGAATTTAATTAACCGCGCGCCCGGCTCAGCTGCAGGCCCTGAATATAAAGAGTCGCATCGGAGACCAAGATATTAATCAACAATAAGTACATCTCGGATCAAATCAAAGTCACTCCCTCGCTGTGTGTGCGTAATATGGACTGTTCAACGTTTCTTGTGGATGTAATTAACTGAACAAGCCCATGAAAGGAAGCGTGTTTCTTCTCATTAAACGTCGACGGCGTGAGGAGGTCCCTCTCAGTACCGATGCGGCAAACTGAATATTGCTCTTTCCTGCTCGTTATATCTCAGCCACAAGAAGCTCGCACTGCCTGGATTAATTAAAATCTGCCTTTGCCTCAGTTTTGGAAAAAAAAAAAAAAGCTCTGGTTTATTGCAGGTATTTCATCTTCTGGATCATAAGTTTTTACAACCACGAGCATCTTAAACATAATTCCGGACGCTTTGCTTGTCAGTCTTATCGCTTCTCCTTATTGGCGCAGGGAAGCGGTGTCGCAAGAAGTGACCGGATTGGGTTAAATGAAAGTAAAAGTCTCGCATTCATTATCTCCCTTACTATAATAACTCTGTATTTTTGGTTAACAGCACTTAGTGTATAAATGCCAGAGATGTATAGAAATTGTTTAGATTTCAGTCCAGTGGGGTCAAGCGTCCTCCAGTGGGTCTCAAGATGAACTCGAAGTCCTGCAAAGACGGGGGGAAAAACAAATATATGCTGGGAAAAAAGAGGAAGGAATTCTGTCATCCGTGAGCCTTGGCGGAGCTTCAAAATGAAACCATCTGAGATATTTAATTAAAGGGGAGGTCTCCCTACCAGCAGCTCATAAACATCTGGCACCAAGCACAAACAGGACGCAGCAGTTCTGATATACCTAAAAAAATATTGGAGACCGGCAACAGCCTTGGTGGGATGCAAAAATCGGGTGTTACGCGCTGTCCTGTTAGATGTTAAATTAAAATGTAGCAGTCCTCTGCCATGTGAGGGAAGTGGCTTTAAAAAAAAAAAGGGGGGTGCAGGGTTGTTGTGCGTGAAGAGAGGAAGTGTGGGAAAAGCGTGAAAAATTAAGTAATCCAGCGAAGAAAATGGTCGAAAATTACTTTCCATCACCCCACAACCCCCAACCTCGAGCTTGGAGGGTCTCGCGAGGCGCCCTCGGCCGCACGGTCGGTGCCAAAAACGGCTTTAAAGCGCACGTTCGAGTGCTGTGATTCGAATGTCGAGGTGGCGCGAGAACGTCCGTCTGCTGAGCCCTTCGCGGGCTGCGCGTTCCTCGCGAATTCGACATTCAAGTTTGGAGCGCTTGACTTCGATCTTGCATTTTTTTTTTTTTTTTTTTTTAAATCTGTCGCCCCACAACTGCGGCACATGCGCGGCAAGCCGGGCTGCGCGCTCGCCTGCGTGCGTCTGCGTGCATGCGTGCGGGGGGAACGAGCTCACGCACAATCCCGCATCACCCCCCCCCCCCCCCACCCCTTCCTCCTCCCCTCCTCCCCCCTCCGTGTCTCCTCCTCCTCTATTTCTGCTCCCACTGAAAATCCGCCGCTCTCCCGCGCCTCCAGCAGCGCGCGCGCGCGTCCCCTCCGCCACTTGTTATTTCACACCTTTGCCGCTGCGATCGCAGCAGCCTCTCCCGCCGCCGCCGCCGCCGCCGCCGTGCGTGGGGACCCTCCTCTCCGCGGCTCCGCCGGTCGCGTCTGCTGCCACCGGCGAAATTTGGGTTGTTCTCCTCTCCTCTTTTTTTTTTTTTTATTTTTTCCCTCTCTCCTCTTCCCTCCACCAACCCCACCACACTTCTTCTGCTCCTCCTGCCGGGGGGTGGTGGTGGTGGGGGGAACAACAGTTCCTCCCGACTGTAGGGAATCATGACCACGGCGAAGGAAGGCAGTGCGATGTCGAAAGCGGCTCAGCAGCAAGACCAGGTACCGAGCAGATCTCCTCTCACGCGTCCGCGCGTCGCGTCGCGCCGCGGCGACTTTTCACGAGCGACTGTGACGCTGCCGGCGCCACCGCAGGGTTTTTTTTTTATTTATTTATTTTCTTGCGCTCGGCTAAGTCGTTCGGAAGTGGATCCCCGGCGCTGCGCGGCCGGTCCGTGTGTTACCGGAGGATCCCGCAGCCCGGTGCTGCTCTTCGTGCTCACGCGCTGATCGAGCCGGGTGACTTTACGCACCGGAGACGACGAGCAGTGTGTGTGTGTGTGTGTGTGTGTGTGTGTGTGTGTGTGTGTGTGTGTTTTCCGGCGCATCAGCGCGCGTCACCTTGCGCCGTAGGACACCCAGATCGGCTCAATTAGCGCCGACTCCAGTCGGACCGCGCTCGCGAGGGCCCCGCGGAGG